>ML797793.1:749-52934 GCA_009831015.1 Picea engelmannii | reverse complement strand
TCAACATCTTAGAGTGTTTGGTTGTGATGCTTATGTACATGTTCCAAAGGAAAATAGGAGTAAGCTGGATAAAAAGGATGAAAAGTGTATCTTTATTGGTTATAAAGATGGTGTGAAAGGTTATAAACTTTGGAACCCAGAAAACAAGAAGACTGTTTATAGTCGAGATGTTGTTTTCAGAGAGGTAAAAGATATGTCCAAACATGAATTCCTACCAACACAAGACAAACCTGAGAAAATAGAGCTTGAGTTGGATGATGCAAAATCTGAATCATCTGAAGAAGAGGAAGCAGAAGAAGAAGAAGAAGAACCTCATACCCCAGTATTGAGGAGATCAGTGAGAGATAAAAGGAAACCAGAAAGGTATAGTCCACTTGATTTTCGTTCCAATTTTTCTTTATCTATTACTGATGATGATCCCAAAACTGTCAGGGAAGCAGCGAATTCAGAGGATAGTAAACTCTGGAAGAAGGCCATGGTTGAAGAAATGGATGCCTTGGATAAGAATGAAGCATGGGATATAGTTGATTTGCCAGCTGGAAGAAAATATGTTGGTAGCAAATGGTTGTTTAAGAAGAAGTTTAATGCACAAGGTAAAGTGGAGAAATACAAAGCTCGATTAGTAGCAAAAGGTTATTCCCAGGTAGAGGGAATTGACTTTGGTGAGATTTTTTCTCCTGTTTCTAAGTTAACTTCTATTAGATTTCTTTTATCTATTGTTGTTTCTTTTGATCTTGAAGTGGAACAGATGGATGTGAAGACAACATTCCTACATGGGGATCTACAAGGGGGGATTACCCCTGTAGGAAGTTCTTTTCAGTTGTGACAAGTCAAGTAGGTCGATCTCACCTACTTCCATAAGGTCTCTAGGCATGGAGGATTGTACTCCCGATGCCAAAATGCTTCCTTTAATCAACACTTTTAATTAACAGAGGCCTCATAAGCCTAATTTTTAGGCAGTTCATGCCACCTATTCAATCCATTTTCCTTCTGGACTCAATTATTCCTTAAAATAGGTTTATGCCATTTGCATGAAAGTTTTCTTATTAATGCCTCTTGGCATAATCCCACTTTTGTAGGACTAGCTATCATTTCCCAAAAGAAATGATAGGCTTCGTCTTCCACAGTCTAGCATGATTCAATCTCATTGGGTAAAATCCCAACTGAATTTTAATCTGCATCCTTCTCCTCAAGGAACTTATGCGGATAATTTCCATATGATAGTAATATTCTCAACAGACTCATCTTATCCTTCATAAACTAGTCTTATGATTGTTCTCCATCCCATCCAGGCCTACGTTTGAATCATGCTCTGCTAGATAGGGTAGGGAAGGGTGCCCTCTACCTTAAATTTTTCTAATAAAGAACAAAAATCACTTGACTCTTTCGTGAGCCCAAATAGGCCAAGTGTTGTTTCTCACTTTGATACCACTTTGATAACACACTCAACCCCTTAAATACCTTTTTGAGGGATGGGGCATAAAAAAAAATATTTCTTCCTTAAAACTCAAATCCTCTTCTCGAGATCTCCATCACCTTGTTCTCATCAAGATATTTCCAACCACTGTTACCATGCTCAAATCTGAGCTCTGGATTAGAATTTATGCCCTTCTGAAGTTCTTCAAGCATCATTGGTCAAAGGCCACACAACACCCATGTGGGTTCACCTCATTCGTACCATCCCACCTGGTATAGACTTAACCAAGGTCATCATCCCTTAGCGATGACATGGACACTGGAGAGGTGGTTACATGGGATGTTCCTTGTGCCTTCGCAATCGTCGAGCCTTTGACCCTTCGTCCTTCCTATCCATGTCTGAAGCATTCCTGGAGTTCTGAAGTCTCATATTCCTGCCATGTGGCTTAGAACTTCTCCCCTTTAGACTCATCTATTATACCACACCCAAACCATCTAGAGTTTTGAAACCCCGAAGTCCCAGGGTCCCCTTAGCCATTAGGTCAAACAAATTCACACTAGGGGGTGACATGTGGCAAAAGACAGAGATGATGTGTGGCCCTATTAATGGAAGACACATGCCATGTTCAAATTGGCATATGAGGTATGTAAAAAGCACGAATCAAGGTGACACGTGGCATGCCACACATGGGTCCATGTCACCCTAGGTGACATCAACATGCCACATCACTTCGGAGTGACAACCTCTGGGAACCATCCCAATACATTTTATCCCACGGTTGAGACAGGTCCACGTAGAACCCCAGATCTACGACCTCCATTGCTTCACGACATTGGAGTTTGAGGGTTTGGTTGTGTAATTTCCTTTTTTCTCCCGGAGTGGTAAGTGTCAGGATGACCATGATCTAGATCCAACGATCAGGAGGGATCCCGACGCATATTTGGATCGACGGTCCTCGTCGCTTCACGACTTCAGTGTTCGGGGGTTTCACCCATTTAGCACTCCCTTTCTTCCAGAGTAGAACTTCGTCGAAGTACTATATGCTAATCCTTTCACTATTTGATCGAACGGTTGGGAGAGGTTCTCATTGACTCCCCAGATCAACGACTCACAACTCTAGTTCAAAGGTCCCTATGTTTCAATGTTCTTCCACTCCTAGAGGGACACTTGTCAATATGAAACATGCTAGAAAGATGCATGGCACCTACCTTGGGTTACCGACACCTCTTTACTATGTCACAAGGCCACCACACATGGTATCACCATTGCTCTATGCATGGAACCCCACGTGCTCTCGATGTGATACACACATCCCTATGATCAAAAAGTCAAGAGGGGTCCCGAAGGATTCTTAGATCAACGACCCACATTACTTCTTGACTTCGACATTCAGGGGTTTTGGTGTTAGAACACTTTTTTTCTCCCTAATTGGTCAACGTCGGACTGACCACGGTGTAGATCCAATAGTCATGGGAGATCTTGAATACCCTCAAATCTACAACTCACGTTACTTCGCGTCCAAGGAGTGGATCAGGGTTTATCAAGGGGATGAATCCTACGATGACGGGTAACTGACCACCACCTTCCGGTCATCCGTCAAGTTACCATATTGATAGGTCGACTTTGACTCGATCTGGATGTTATGAGGATTCCAACAACTCAGAGCTCTGGACCCCAAATCTCTGAAACTCAAAAGGCTTAGCTCCCATCGGGCTTGTCTCTGGGTTCCATGATTCTGGTCATGTGAGGCTTTTGATAAGTTCTAAGGGCTACACCCTTAGCTCTCAACAGAAATTAGATTAAGGACGAGGGCATGAGCCCATGGTTACTCGGATGACTGGTTTGAAGCAAGCGCCTTCCATTCACATAACTCAAGTTCAAAAAAAATAGATAAAGGTAAATTGAGGGATCGACTGGACCCAAATAGTCTTGTGGAGTCTATCCCAGCTCTTTACTTGTGGAATTGATACCTAAGTAATCCCTTTGAGGAATATTCTAACCAGTATAGAGGAAAATTCCTTATGTACTAAATTCATTTACAACCCCATTACTGATAGTTTTCCCTTTCTAGGTAAAAGTAAGCAGAAAACCATTGACAAGGGATAATGGTCAAAATCTACCTCAAAATATTCAATCTGCTAGACCGCCAGAGTCACAATTATCTAACATCCAAACAACATACAATAATATTCCATCATCCCTATATATCAAGGATGTATCTGTATAGAGAAAAAATAAGCATTCAATCAGACATTTAAATTCAAGTTTTCAGAGTCTATGGAATACTTATCTATTACAGTTGATAGCTGACCAACGAACTATGGGTGTCGCCTCTCCACCCAACCTTAGGCTTAGAGGCATTCATTCTTCGCGCTCTAGACACCCCCATGCCAAGCCATGATATCACTAGGGAACTTTGGCAGCTTCTCAAAGATTCTTTCTCTGTCAAAGCCTTTGGGAGGTTTACCAGATGATCCCTCAACATCAAGCTCGCGACCTTCTTCTCAGGTCAGGTTTTCTGGGTTCCCCCCAGTAACGAGAGAAAATTATTTTTTTTCCTTTCTTCATCTTAGCATATATGGGTTGCACACCCCCTGTGGGAATGGTCTCCTTCTTGTTTGCCTTCATGTATATTCTTGCACACCTTTTTCCTCCCTGGGAAGGTTATGGACCTATCCTTTTCCTTTTGTTAGAAGAAACTCGGGTTTGTTTGGGCCTGCAGGAAATCTGCACTCTGTTGTACTTTGGGCTGACAATTTTCTATCCCTTCATCCAGACCCTCCATGCTTCCATTCATTGGGGTAGTTGATTGTTCAACCACCAGTCCTTTTCTCATTAACTGATTTTTCCTTGGAATCAGGATGGGGCTTATTATTTCAACAAAGAGAATTTGGGGTCATTTTGACATAATGAACCCTCTCTATAGTTTCCTCACTCTTTCCTCTAGTGATATCATGGCTAGTACTTCAACTCTTCACCCACACAGTCAGTTATTGGCAATCTAAACAATAATAAATTTACATTGTTCACATGCCATAGCAGGGTGATCATAATTAATGATTAATTACAATTTGGGGGAAACATGGGTGTCACATCAACCCATCTTGTTTCTCTTCTCTTATCATGAGACCTGTGACTCCTTGACTTCCTTGACTTGGTCTCCTTATCCATTTTCTTCTCTATTTTGTTCAAGTTCTGCATCAACTTGATGTTGAAGCCATATTCTTTCTCCTTGGCGTTCATAAGCCTCTCATTGTTAGCTTTATATATTTGGACATATTTTGCAGACTCTTTATGGTCTCTACCAAGTTCATGCTCTCCTCCTTGCCTTCTCTATGCCCATTTGATTTTGTCTCCTCATTACCCATGCTAACCTACAACCCTCTGACCTCATATTCATGGTTGTAGTTTATTTGTGCATATTCCATGCTTCTAATCTCTGTGTTGATCTTGTTCTGATCTATTTGTTGTTAACTTTGCAAAAATGTGTAGTCAACAAGATTTGTTAGACAAAAATAAATTAGCAAATCTAATAATTTATGCACCATTCCTCCCTTTAAAACACTAGACATATTATTTCTATTTTCCTATGAATTTAACTACCCAATTCAAATTTTTGGGTGATTATCTGGACTTCATTGTCCAATATCTTTCCAATGACGACTTTCTTGCTCAATTATGAGTCTTGAGCAGAAAGTTATGGCCATTTGATTATTACCCATTTGCTTATTATGATCACCCTTCAACCATGTGTAATGCTTAGGCCTATTTGCATCCGTTCCTTTAGATTTTTTAAAACAACTCAATTGGGTTCCTTCATGACCACATTTTGAACATTTTGGTCAAGTTTCACCTTCATTTGAGCTCCATGCTGCTAGACACAGTGTGATGAAATTTCAAGCCAATTTGTATTTTTAGCCCTCATTACTACAGGTGCCTTCTAAGTCCTCCTGTGCATTTTCAAGTGCCCAAAATTTTAATTTAACTCCATGGTTGTATTCTATGGATTGACAATGTTTCATAGACTACTCATGTTCCCCAATACAATTCCAAAGAAGGAAGTTATGGCCCTCAGAAGTTAATTGGGTCTCAAATTTACCTTACACTATTTGGCCTATAACTTCCTCATACTAGTTATGTTTGACGAACAATTTACATTGTTAGAAAGATCTCTCTGAGCTCTATCATTTTATATGAAAAATATATATGTATTACAAGGACATACAATTTTGTACCAAATAGATTTTTTAAACATGTTGTTTAGGCCTTCGAAAATGGCATGCAAGTTGAACACTTGAAAAATTACACATTTATGAGCAAAATTCAATATTTTTTGTAATTTTTGGATAACCTGTTTTGACTGGGATGATATCATGGAATACTAATTCCACCTAGAACCTCAAGGTGGTGCCATGTTATTCCTTGGCCACTCTGACTTTCCTCGTCCACCTCTTACCTCCCTCTTCCTTCTCCTTTATTTCTTTGCATGCACATAACTTTATTTCTTGGCCCCCACAAGCCTTGGTTTCTTGTGTGGCACATTATCATTGGGTTGTGGGGATGGGAGGGACCCATGCCACATCCATTCGCTTCAACATGCAATTTTCACATTGGTTTAATCCAATGATGGAGGTTTAGGGAGCGATCAACAGTTGCGACCGCGATTAATGGCCCACATTGCATCGCGGCCTCCCTCGCATGTTCGATGTTTAACGAAGGGTAGAGGGGCCGTGAAAATTAACCATTGTTAATACTTGGGTGATGTTTCATACATCATTTAATCCCCCCCCCCCACCGCTTAGTCAATTGTTTTTCCAATTTTTCTAAATTTCTCTTTTTTCCCAATTTGCCAAATATGCTCAAATTTGCAATTATTTTGTCAAGCCGCCATTAAAACTCTACCATTAGCTAAAAATATCCAATTCCAGTATGTAACCATCAAATTAACCTCTACACATGAAATTTTACCCTTCCATGTCGAATTCCTTCACAAATTTAACTGTAAAATTTGGGGGGTTTCCCCCAATTTCATAATTTCTTCCTCGGGCATCATGGCCACTCTATATACTCAAATTCCGTCTATATTCATGCTTGAATTTTCCTAATTAGAGGCTGAAATTACTTGTTTTAAACCTCTAGGCATAATTCTCCCCAATTTCTAGTGAAATTCACTTAATTTCACTGCAATAATTTTATCAAGAAACTTGCAGACATACTCCATAACTAATTTCCTACATTTTTTTGCTTCGACACTCTGTTAACTCATCCCATGCAAGATCAATGTTGAAATTGGAGCTTTGATACCACATTGTAGCATCCCCAACCCCAAGTTGGGAAATTCCACACGAAAACTCCAACTTTGATACCTAAAATGGAGATCGTATCCAAAAGTAAAAGTTACGACCTCGGGAAATTGATGTACCAACCCTACCCCATCGGGGCCCACATGACTTTTGGCGCTTCATATCCTAGGGTTATTTTTTTGGATGTCTAGGTTTTTCTGATTATTTCTTGATGCTAAAAAGGCATCGAGAAATCATTGTGATGTGCTCAAGTGAATGTCATAGTTTCCACATCTCTTCTCTGAGACTAGCTACCGCCATTCAAGAAAGATTGTTTCATTCTGCATTTTATAGTTTCAACAAATTTCTTTATTGAATAGAAGTTAAGTTTCATTGTTTCTTTGTTATTTTTCTTTATATATCTTTTTTAATGTTATAGATTTTTGTTTCATTTCATTTCACTCATAAATATGGATCAAAGGAAGATTACATGAACCCAACAACCAATGACGAGTTGAGATGGAGGAGAATCTCCTCATATGACACTGATCCAGAGGATGTGTTTACTTGATGAAAATATAACATGTATGAAGTGTTGACTAGAAGATGCACATGGATCACTAAACTAGTGCATTGGATTGGATCGAAGCTATGTGACCTACTATGGTTTGATGGGATAGGCCTAGTGGATGTCATCATAGTGCAGATGGAGGAAAATGTGCCTGAGATACGGAGGATACAGACCATGGAGGAAATAGTGAAGGGGACACCTGCGCACTGGTGGAAAATGAAACACATAGACTTACAATATTGGGAATAGGCAGTAGAGTGCATCAAAATAAGGTTACAATCCCCATCTTACTTTGATATAATAATCAAGTACAAGGGGACCAAGAACCCCGAGGAACACATATGGTTTTGTGAGTGATGATAGATGACTAAGCATATTCCTAGAGTGTAATGGGTTCATAGGTTTTCCCACACTATGGATATGGTTCCCAAAGTTGGTACATATAGTTGGAGACTAGGAGATAAACCATGGACTAGGGGAAAATGAGAAACTAGAAGTTCTACGCAACATTCAAGTTTACGTCGGAGGTCCAAGAGTGGAGGAATATTCTATTGAAAATAAATAATTTTATGTCCAATCAACAACACAGAGACTCCACGTAGAAGGTATTATGTGCCTACCATAAGCCAGTGGTGAAGTTGAATCAGGTGATGTACTATAGGAAGCTAGACAATGATGAGGACAAGAAAGAGGACCCTCATAAATTACAGATCAACGAAACAGAGGGTCAACACGTACTTCAAGGGAAAGATTCTAGTAGTATTGTGCCAGATTATACACATCCACTAAGGATGAATAAATACAACATAGGCACAGACAACACACCTAAGATAATTGCAATTGACAATTACTGGGACCATGAAACACTAACGCAAGTGGTGGAATTGCCAAAGGAATACAAGACCTATTTTCGAGGAGTTTTTCCAAGATGAAGGGTATCGTAGGGTCCCTAGGGGAGATGACGATTCAATTGAAACTAGATCCCAAACCGATCAAGAAGAGACCATATCGATTAAAACCTAAGTATAAAGAAAATGTGCATAGGGAATTGGAACTCATGATAGACCACAATATCATCATTCTTGTGGAAGAATAAAAATGTATCAGCTCGATGGTAGTGCAATTGAAAAATATGGGTGATTCAAGGATTTGTGTAGGTTTGAGGAGCCTAAACTTAGTTGCATACATGATCCATTCCCCACCAAATTTACGGATAAAGTCTTGGATAATGTGGGTGGGTGGGAAGCTTACTCATTCACAAGTGGATTTTTTGGCTATCACCAGGTGCACATCATGAAGGAAGACAGGTCTAAGACAATATTTGCGATAGAGTGAGGCTCGTTTTGATACACCGTGATGCCATTTTGTTTGAAGAATGCACTTGCAGTGTTCTCTAGGATTGTTTTCACAATATTTAAAGAATTCATGTACAAGTTTTTGGAATTATATTTAGATGATTAGACAATGTTTATCTTTCTCAAAGAGCATATACAAATATTGCGGTTGATGTTGGACAGATGTAGGAAGTTACATATCTCCTTAAATATTAAATAGTGTCTCTTATGTACATCGTTTGAGAATCTATTGGGACATGTCATGTGAAAGGAATGCTTGTTATTGGATCAGGAAAATATTGTGGTGATTACGTATATGTTGGCCCCAACCTTCATCAAATATCTATGTCCAACCTTGATCCATACAAGGTATTACAAAAGTTTCATTCAGAACTATGAAAACAAAATTGTGTCGTTAGAGAAACTACTACGTAAGGATACTAAGTGTGTATGGACACATGAATGCCAGGAGGTATTAGACAATATTAAGGAGAAACTAGTTACTTCGTCGATCCTCATATTTCCAAACTGGACCAAGATCTTACATGTACATGTGGATGCATTATCCATTACACTTGGCACAATGCTTGCATGGGTGGGACAAGATAAAATTGATCATCCGATCTATTTTTCCAGTAGAAAGTTGTCAGATTCTGAAAGGAACTATACAACCATGGAGTGCGAAGGACTAGCAATGATCTACACCTTGTAGAAGTTCAAAGACTACTTACTCAACACTTGATTTAAGTTCTTTAGAAATCATTCAACACTACAATATTTGGTGAATAAGCCAATGTCTAGGGGAAGGATATGTCGAAGGTTGTTACTCTTCTAGGAATTCTAGTTTGAAGTAGTGATCAAACTTGGTAGGAACAATGTTGGACCCAATCATATCTTGAAGATAGATTCAGGGGAAGATAGAGTCAGTCTAGACAATGAGCTACCCGATGTATAGCTCTTCAGATTTGAAGCAATGCCAGATCAATTCATGGAAATTACAATGTACCTTACAACTGGTAAGGCACTGGAGGCATATACATAGGAACAATATCAACAATTGGTGACATGGAGAGTTGATTACTTGTCTATTGCAGAATATTTATACAAACTCAATGCCAAAGGCATCTTGTTTCGATGCATGTTGGATCACGAGTGCAACATGGTGTTATACGAGGTGCATGAAAAAAATTCCAATAAACATAACGTAGGGAAGGAAACTGTGAGAAAATCTACATGTTGGGTTATGGTGGTTGTTGTTGTTTGAATAATCTAAGTATTATTGCAAGTGTTTCTATGTTTTCCAACGTATCAGGAATCCATCAAGACAAGATGAACGACCACTTTTTCTAGTCACTGCTCTATAGCCATTTGAAAAATGGGTAATTGACTTTGTTGGGCCAATAAATCCCCCGGTGCGTCGAACTGGTGCATGGTATATCATCATTGTGGCCAAATATTTGACCCATTGGAAATAAGTTATGTTAGTTAAGGATTTTACCATGGATATTTTTCATGTGATTCATTTTTTAGAATGCTATCACTAGGTTTGGCCACTCAAATATATTGATGAGCGATCATGATGCACACTTCTTGAATGACACCATCTATGCGCTAACTCAGGAATTTGTAATACATCACCAAAAGAGAATTTTGCATCATCCACATGCCAATGGTATTGCATAAGTGTTCAATAAGATATGAGATCATGCATTGACCAATGTGTGCAGTGTATAGCATGATGATTGGGACCAACTAGTTCCAATAGTATTATGGGCATATAGGATGACCTGTAAGAGAATGACCAAACATGCTCCCTTCAAATTAGTCTATGGAAAGGAAGTGATGATACAATTAGAATTTGTGGTACCAAGCCTTGTGACTGCAATTGTGACACAAATGTCAGATGAACAATCATTGCAAAGGAATTTGTATGAGCTTTTGGAATTAGAAGAGGATTGATTGATAACAGGATGCAACCATATAGTTTATAAGAAACAACAGAAGACTTGGGGCGATCACAACATTCATTGCAAGACTCTACAACAAGGATCATTGGTATTACTCTACGACAGTGAGTTCCTAAAACACCTCGGTAAGTTTCAGATGTGATATTTAGGACCCTTTAGGATTGTTTACATCGGAGAGGTTGGCGTAACAAAGTTGGTGATGCTCGATGATCAACCCCTAAAGGGGTTGGTAAATAGAAGTCAGTTGAAGGCATACTATGGCCTGTAAGGATTAGAGGTGCCATGAATTCAAACTCAAATTTTTCAATGTTAGGGTAGTGTAGGAGATAGGTAGGAGTAAAGGTAGTCATAAGTGATCAAGGATTAGAAGGATTTGATAGATCGAGTTAGTAGGTAGGACAAGACAAATCATACTAGAGCAGACTTAGATGATTCTGTGAATTTTGAGGATTAAATGCCAGAATAAAGACCATAAAACAAGAAAATTGGATGAGACAAGTGGATGGCATGACACATTCGCTAATGTGGTGGTGAAAATGTAGGTAGTTATGGCTAGGATAGGTAATTATTGCATGGGGAATGGAAAAAATTATGGAAACATTAATGATGGGCACAAATTTGATTAGAACTCTAGGAGAGGGAAAGTAATGGAGAGAGGTGACCCACACGGGTATTTAAAGTTACCATTGCAACATTACCCATTAATTTATACCACAAAGTTGAGTGCAATGAAAATTGAGCTAAGCCCCTAGGTATGTGTCAATTGTTAAGTAAATTCAACCCCTACATATTAGGTTTGGGAAAGTGATTCAGAGCAAGGATCAATTGCACAGAAAGTGTGGCAATGCAGGAAGTTTAGTCAAACCAAGAGTTCAATAGAGTGATCCCAAGGTGAAACCCAAGGCAAAAAAAAATAAAGGAATCCCAAATGCCAATAGTAGAAATCCCAAGAAAACAATTTCCAGGAACCCCTCTTTTGAAAGGTTCCTAGCATGAAGTTTGTGGACTAGAGAATACAAGATGAGGTGTAGTTTCCTAAACTGCAATTTGAAGCTTACAAAAAAGTTATTGAAGGGCCGGATGGAAAAGAAAAGGTGTTGCCAAGGTAATGGGACAAACCCATGTACAAATCTGGGATCATGACATTATTGGATGTCCCCCACTTAGGTGCATCATGAACATTAACTCATGTGTTCACTTAGTTCTTAGTAAGTTACATGGGGGATTCCTCTAGTTGAACCACGTGTACCTAGTCGACATGGAAATAATGCAGCAAGTCTCATGCCTTCCCAGAACAGAGGATGATCCTACTAAAGTTGTGGTGGAATGAGATGCCATGAAAGAAGAGGTGTACCAGAAATATGGTAACCACAAAGGAACGATAGGAGTTATCATTTCGGCTATCTATGATAAAAAAAATCGATTTGCAACACATATACTTGTATGCAAGATATTGTGGAAGTATTGGAAGAATGAGTTCCCATTGGGGGTCATCCTAGTAGTAGAGAGATGTGTCCAGGGCATGAAAATGTGTTGGTCTAGATATTTGATGAAAAAGTTCATACAGTACAGCATGGACGTGCAAGACTGTTGAGCCTCCTTTTTGTCACCTCCAATTGCCTTATCTTGTCCCATATCCTGACCATTTTTTCCTAATACATATGCACTCTCTGCCTATTTTCCTCAACATACATGCCAATTAGGGGAAATTTGGTTGAAAAATGGTCCTACCAACCCTAATACAAATTATATGTTATCATGTATTAGCCAATCAAAATATTTTAAAAATCAAAAGAGGTGCATGTCTTATGTAATTTTTTATTATATAATTTGGAGATATGTGGAATTTTTTAATAATATAATTTGTTTATCCTAAGCATGATTATTGCCCAGGCTGCCCAAAATTGTCTTGGATATTGAGTGAAATGAATATACTAATCATTTTTCCAATATTTTTAATAAATAAGAGATAGTATTGTTGAGGTTCCTTTAATGCATTATCACACTCATGATCACCAATATTAATTAAATTCAATGCATATACTAAATAATAATATATAATATACTATAAAAAAATGTAACTAAATTTAATATACATAATAACAAATAATATATAACATATCAAATTTTATATATATATATATATATATATATACAGCCTGAGTGGGCCTAATGGTTAAGAACATGTGTTTCCTCTTAAGAGGTCACAGGTTCAAATCCAAAGGGGGGTAGGGTATGTATACCTTCGTAGACTTTACCAGTCAAATCGATGGGTGAATGGGGGTCCCTTGTCCCACAAACAAGGGGGTCTCATACACCAATTTGGTGTGTTGGCTTAGTCGTGACCTTAAAAATAGATTATTATTATTATTATTATTATTATTATTATATAATATTATATAATATTATTATTAATTATATATTATATATTATATATTATTATTATATATTATATATTATTATTATATAATTATTTCATTGGCAGCTTTGATAAAAGTGAAATAATCATGGGCAACTTTGATAAAAGTGAAATAATCATGGGCAACTTCGATAAAAGTGAAATAGTAATATAAAATGTCTACATGGCATTATTTTATAATTTTATTGATTTTTCCTTAGGAGGCCCATTTTAAGTTGAAATTTCCTCTAATCTAAGTCCTTTAGCAATTATTTTGTACATATGAGGTAACTTATGTTTAATCATGATTTATGATGATTTATTAATGATTTGGATTGAATATTCGATGTTTTAATTTCTCTAATTACTTTGAATGATCTAAGCAGACTTTATGACAACAACTCATATCCATTTGATACTTGTTTTTGCATTCATCCAACACTCAGCTCGTCTAGTACCTTTTTTTGTGTTCGTCTGGTACCTACTTTGGCGTTGATCTGGTACCTGTTCCTGTGTTAGTTCGGTACCGATTTATATGACTATGCACGTCTGGTTCCAGTCTTTTGCTCCAATTGTGTGAGTTTGGTACCCATTCTGTATTTGTAGGCTTGGGTTTTTGAACGAGGTTGTTCTCAATGGGTCCAAGGAATTTTTTGGCTCAAAGAGACTTTGCTCATTGAAGACCATGATACATTTCACCACTCGTGCACTTTGTGTCATGAGGATGAAATCGTTCCCTTGAAAATCGATACATCAACCAATTGTAATATTTGTGAAAATATTTGATGTTATCTCCAGACTTTGGTTGTAACTATTGTTTCTCTTTATAGAGAGAGTCGTGTAGAAGATAGATAGATACAGAGATAGAATTAAGCATTGTTATGTTGTAATATTGATTCTTGAAGACTGTTGAGTGTACCTCTATTTTCTGAAGTAATGATATCATTGTAGTTCATGGATTCTATGTGTGTGGTTAAATCTTCTATTCTATAAGTTTCTTTTCAGAGCTTCCTTGTTGGTACGGCAAGGGCCCACCGATCCAATAAAGGTATAAAGCTTCTTTGTATTTAGTTGTAAATATAATTATGGTTTTATGTGTGGATAGAATAATTATGTGTTTAATCACAACATCTAACTTCATTCCTGTTATGTTTCAATGATACATTTAATAGCAGGTCACATAGATCTGTGGTAATTTTAAGTGACTAAGAGATTTGTGTGCAATATAAGATATCTGAGTGCAACTATGTCTAAGTAGTTACTTGTTATTTTTGTGTTTATGAAGGCAACTGCTTGTTAGACCATATGCTTGAGTGATCATTTCTATTTTGAAAATCTAGGGACAAGTTGGATCTCCATCTTTCACCATACACAAGCCTTTAATGGAGTATTCCACCACACTTAGAGTTTTATTCTATAATTGATTATACTACATATTGCAAACTCAGGCACAATCAAGAACTTCATCTCTCACCCTACATGCACCTATAATGGAGTGCTTTACTCTGCCTAGCATTTATTCTAGGATTCATCGAGTTTTCTTTTAAATATACAGAGTGTTAATTGTTGTTATTGTAGTTGCTCCAGGATATCAAGTCAAAGTTCATATTTCCCTTTCATGAGCCAACAATGAACATATCCATCACCTGAGCAATAAATTTAGACCGTGTGCTTGTTTATGAGATTTTTATTTCTGATTTTTGAACTGTGTGGAAAGTGTTATTTGAAAAGTGTGAAAATGGAGTATTTGGTTTAAGAGCATTTTTCTTATATAAACTATACTAATCATACATAGGAATTTATCTGTTATCGTCACATATAGGGCATCAAATCTATTGATTATGGATCCAGATTGACATATTAAATGATTGCAATATATTGAACATATAATTGCACCAACATTTTGGCATCGTTGTCGGGGAGTTGTAAACGGTAATAGGTAGTGTTTGCATTAGATTTATTTTATGGTTTTGGAGTGGTTTTAAATACATCCTAAGGGTGGAGAGAATACGGTAAGATGTGAGGGAAGATCCCACAAATCCACTTTAGTGGGGTTTCTCCAAATTCAGGTTTTTCTCTTACCTTCAATAGTTAAATTTTTTGTTGAGTTAGTATTTAGATCTTATTTTTATGTGTAGACATAGAGATAGCAAAGGTATATTTCTTGCATCCAAAATTGCAGAAAATTCAAGAAAACCCCCCAAAGTTAAAGAAAATTCAAGAAAAACCCCCCATACTAATTCAGTTAATGTTTGTGTAGGATAAATTCTCATAGGAGAGAGATCAAAGGCAATAATTGAAACTACAACCAAGGGACCTAAATCTGAGGCTACTATGCATATTGAGAACATATCACATCAAGCAGTAAGGGAAGCACTGGCGACCCAATCAGAAGGAAGAGATGGAAACAAGACAGAGGTAGTGGTAGAAGAGGTTGAATCTGCCATTGGAGAAACACAAAAAGTATTGGAACAATTGGATATCCCCACCAACCCAATGGTTGAACCATCACTTAGTGGGGAAACATCACCTGCAGCCTATAACGTGCTATTTGGAGATATGGAAATTGAGGAGGGGAATTCAAATAATGAAACAAAGACATTTGGATTCCCAATATTAGACATTACTAGAGATGTTGCTATGAATAATATCCCATTTTCATCACTACATGACTTCCATGGTATGTCAACCGAAGACCCTGATTCATTTTTGTTTGAATTTGATATACTATGTAGGAGTTATAATTATACTGATAGTGCACAAAAATTAAAAAACTTTCTAGCCACACTTAAAGACTCGGCATTAAGGTGGTTTATGAGTCTAGGAGAGAATATTATCTTATCTTTGGATGGTATGAAAGAAACCTTTCTTCATAAATATTAGGATTATTGCAGACCTAGAGATGCTAGGAATGATATATTTAAAATGCAGCAGTCTGAGGAGGAGAGTTTGGAAGATTACCTAGAAAGGTTCCTATATAATTATCAAAAGACAAAACAATTCTCCTTAGACACAGCCATAGTTAGGACCATCTTCCTGAAGGGTATAAGGGATGACTGTATTGAGGTACTAAACCTCATGAGTTCTGAATATGTATATCAGAAGCCATTTGCATACATTGCAGAGTATTGTAAAAGGTACTCTCGCAACCAAGCCAAAAAAGGGAAAACTATAAGGGATCATATAAGAAGAACTACCAAACCTGCTCCAAGAGGTGTTACAAGGATAGAATTAGGGAATTTGCTAGAAAACTTCAAAACAAACATCCTAAACACAATCAACACTCAATTAGACGCCATGAATATAAAAAAGAAACAAGAGACAAAAATGCTACTTTAGCAAAAAAAAATTCCTCAGTGTAGGAAGAGGCATCCTGAAAAAGAATGTCATATTAATGCTATTGAAATTTGTGGCCTCTGTATAGAATATCACCTTACCAATGAGCGCCCTTCCTTACTTGGACTAAAATCCATTTTTAAGGGAGGAGGAGAACCCCAGAAAACATCATATCCCCCTAAGAGAGCATGGAGACAACAAAATCCTAATATGTTTTTCGATCCTACCACACAATACTCACAACAACAATGGATTCCTCCAATGCCTTACTCTCAATGGACACATCAAAAACCACAAGTCTAACCTTGGCAACAAGGATGGAGGGGGCTTGCATATGGAAATGTTCATTTTCAACCACCAACTTTTCCTACTTACCCAAAACATGCTTTCAATATATCTCAGTTGTTACCTGGGTTTAATCCACCTGCTCTACCTCCACCTTCCTAGTTGCAACAACAACTCATCTTTCCTTTGAACCCAAATCAGCAGCAACAAATGCAAGTTTCACCTAATCCATACCCCCCTCGGCCTAGCCCTATTCCTGCACAGCCCATCCCTAATCCGAACAATAGACCTACACAACTTGTACAAAATCTTGCAGTACATACTTTCCCAACTTGTGTGATAACTCCTACTTCACTAAATGAAATTCAATTGAGATATGGGAAGGTATTGAATAAACCAAATTCTATAGTGGTTATTCAATAAGAAGAACAAATAGATAACCCACCAAATGAAGAAGAAGACATCCTTGTACAAGAGGAAATTCCTCCTCACACTCCTCAACCATCAGGAATGCCTCAAGAAACTAACCGCCCACCTTATCCAGAAAGGTTACTTGTGAAGAAACCTGAGGTACCTCTAGGACATGATTTAGAAGTTGAACTAAGTAATGTATGTGTAAATATTCCCCTACTTCAATCCATCGAAGATATTCCTATCTATGCCAAAATTATAAGGGATCTTTGCATTAAAAATCCTAGAAAGAAGATGAAGAAACTTCATGTTATAGAGGTGGTTGGACAACTGTCAGAATTTATATCAGAAATTCCATCTAAATATAATGATCCAGGAAATCCAGTGGTGACTATAGAAATCAATGGTATTTCTTTGTCAAATACACTTATTGATCTAAGAAAAGTAATAAATATTATGATTGTTGGCACCATGTGTATGCTGCAACTAAATCATTTAAGGCCAACACAGACGTTGTTGGAATTGGAAGACAAGTCAGTCATTAGCCCAGCAGGAAGCCTAGATGATGTAATAGTTACCTTAGCCTCTTGGGAGTATCCTGTGGAATTCTTAGTAATTCATTCAAAACCCTCCAAACCTATACATCCAGTTGTACTTGGCTGACCTTGGTTTTCCACTGTTGATGCATTTATTAGGTGTCGATCTGGGAGATGACAACTTCTAATGGAACCCATAGTCAGAAACTTATTCTCTTTCCTCCTTCCCAACCAACCACTGAAGTTCCTTTATGGTTGGAGAATCCCTATGAGGAGGAGAACTGTGCTCAACTCTTGTTAACACTTGATAAAGTAAAGAGAGTTCAAGAACAAACTGAAGAATAGATTTTAAGCCTATTTTTAGCCAATACAGAATGCATTGACTATCCTCAATCTTTTCCAGAATTTACACATATTTTCAACCCTGAATTTTTGGAGGTTTGGCATCCCTCCACTTCTACATTATTCATTGAATCAAAAATAAGTGGAGAAGAAGAGTCAGTTGTTTGGACTGTTGAAATCAGTCCTTGAAAATCTTTGTATATCAATTCTAGCCTGAAATCAAATCAACAACAAAAATTGATCCAAATGATTCAAGGACAATTTGGTGCTTTTGCATGGGATTACTTTGACATGAAAATAATTCACCCTAATACCTGTATACACCATATTTACACCAATGATCAAATAAGACTTGTTAGGCAGCCCCAAAGAAGAATGAATCCAGCCTTAAAAGATATAGTGAAAGAAGATCTCCAAAAACTCCTACATGTCAATTTTATTTACCCTATTTCGGATAGAAAGTGGGTATCACGATTAGTTATTGTCCCTAAGAAGAATGGAAAATGGAGGATTTGTGTGGACTTCAGAGAGATGAACAAGGCTACCTATAGAGATTATTTTCACTTTCCTTTCATACACCAGATCTTGGACACCTTGTATGGGAGAGGTACTTTTCTTTCCTAGATGGGTTTAGTGGGTATAACCAGATCCAAATTGCCCCTGAAGATCAGGAGAAAACCACATTCACTTGCCCATGGGGTACTTATTCTTATATGGTTCTTCCCTTTGGTTTGTACAATGCCCCTGCCACCTTTTAGAGGGTTGTCCTAGCTATTTTTTTTTATTAAACCCATGACTATGTAGAAGTCTATATCGATGACTTCACATTGTATGGGGATGATTTCCAACAAGCATTGGATAATTTGGAGAAAGTATTGATCAAGTGTAGAGAGACTAATATTTCCCTCGGCCATGAAAAATATAGAATGATGCTCACTAAAGGGATTTTCTTGGGCCATCATATTTCTGGTACCGGAATAAGGTTAGATCCTGCCAAAATTTGAATTATTTTTCAAATCAGAATCCCTAGCTCACAGAAAGAAGTTAGAAGCTTCTTAGGGCATGCTCGATATTATAGGAGATTCATTCAAAATTTCACAAATTTAGTTTCCCCATTGTTCAAATTGTTAGCAAAAGAGGTTTAATTCCATTGGGATGAGATTCATTTTAAAGAAAAATCTTTACAGTGCCCTGGTGTTAAGAGGACCAAATTGGTCCCTTCCTTTTCATATTTGCACTGATGCCTCAGATATTTCTTTGGGAGTTGTTCTAGGACAAAGAGAAAACCAAATTCCTTATGCTATCTACTTTGTCCACAAAATTCTCTCTCCTATCGAAGTAAATTATACTGTCACTGACAAGGAATTCTTATCAGTGGTTCATGTAATTAATAAATTTAGACACTACATAACAGGTTATGAGGTTTTTGTACACACAAACCACTCAACCATTAGGTTTTTAATGAATAAACCTGTGACAAATGCTAGAGTTACTAGATGGATGCTAAGCCTATTGCAAGAATTCAATATTACTATCATTGAGAGACCTGGGAAAGATAACCTTGTTGTTGATTTCCTATATAGACTTATTCATATAGGTGATAATGCACCAGTGAACGACAATTTTCCAAATGAAAGAGTATTTTCTATTTCTACTTATATTCCTTGGTACGCAGATGTGGCTAACTATATTATAACATGAAAATTACCTCAAAATATGTCCCCTCGAGAAAAGCGGAGGATTATTCAGCTGAGTGTAAATTATATGTGGCATGATGCTTCTCTATACCATAAAGGGTCTGATTTGGTGATTAGAGGATGTGTACAGGAGGATGAGATGTATGAAATCTTCAAAGCTTGCCATGATGGCCCATGTGGAGTCCATTTTGCTGATAAGGGGATAGCATACAAAATACTACAGTCAAGATACTATTGGCCAACTATTTTCAGGGATGCAAAGAAGTATGTTTCCAGTTGTGATGATTGTTAGAGGATGGGAAAACCAACTACAAGTGATGAGATTCATCTCCAAGCTCAAGTAGTAATTGACCCTTTTGAGAAATGGGATTTGGACTTTTTAGGACCTATCAACCCCATGTCTCGAAGAAGAAGGTATATACTGGTCAGTACAAATTATGTGACTAAATGGGTAGAGGCTAAAGCTTTGTACTCTGCAAATGAACAATATGTTGTTGATTTTCCATTTGAAGACATATTTACTCATTTTGGTGTGCCTCGAGAAATAGTGACAGACCAAGGAACCCAATTTACCTCCAATCTAGTCAAATCCATTACTGAACAATATCAGATTAAACATAGAAAATCCTCACCTTATCACCCCAAGCAAACTGATCCGGGTGGATCCAAAACTGCTCAAAAATATTCAAATGTAGAAAAGGAGGATCTAGGAATGACCCAGAAGTCTCAGAAGGGTCCCTAGGCTCAGAAAATGCTAAAAAATCAAAGTTCTCAGAATTGGATGAAACCAACGCCATTGCGTCCGGCTCATTCTCCTGATTTATATATTTACTTTCTCAAACGGAGCTCGTATGAAGAAGTTATGACACTCTGAAGTTTTTTGAAAACAACGATAAAAAATCAAACAGTGAACAGGCCATACTGATGACGTCATCAGTACGATGCTGACGTCAGCATGACATGTGTCACCTTCTAGAAGCCAACAATTTGGTGGATACAGCCAAATCTGGCAGATTTATGCCAAATCTGACGATTATCGCCAAATCTGGAGGAGGTTCGCTAAATTTGGTGAACTGGTTAGCGGCTCTACTTATTTATCCGGGCACGCAAAATGAGGCAGAGGGGGGAGTTGGCAGAGGCTGCATTGGAATCCATGCCAGGAGGTGTCCCAGGCGACCTGCTTAGAAATAGATCAACTTTATACTCAAAAGTTGCAGAATTTCGAGAGGATTCTGAATATGCTATCTGTTTCTTCATCAGAGTAGTCGAACAGAAAAGTGTCTCCAGAAGAGGAGTTGGCATGCTTTTCAAGACTATACGGATCTGACAGGAAGAGGCTGCATTGGACTCCGTGCCAGGAGGTGTCCCAGGTGACCTGCTCAGAAATAGATCGACTTTATACTAAAAAATTGCAGCATTTCGAGAGGATTTTGAATATGCTATATGTTTCTTCATCAGAGTAGCCAAACATAAAAGTGTATCCAGAGCCCATTTGAGCGAGTCAAGCATACTCGAATTTACAGTCAAAAGTTGCATAATGACGATTTTCAGCCACCTATGATGTCTGTTTGTTCCTAGAATCACAGATCTGAAAGTTGGTTTTTGGGAGCTCTTATGTAAGCATTTTCTTTTTAATTTTTAAGCATTTGAGATTAATTAAAGAGCGGTCTCACTGTTGGAGTGGACCCGAAGATGTAGCCAGGAAGTCTAGTGAACTCTGTTATCAATTCTTGTTCATAGATGGTTTTCTTACATGTTTATGTGCTCATGTGCTTGATGGATGTTCTTTAATTTTGCATTACAAAGATGGTTAACAGTTAAAAATTCACATGCAAATAATGGTTAAAAGATCTTGAATTTTAGATCAAGTTAAATTTCAGATCAAGTTGGTATCAAAGTGAGGTTAACCATTGCTTTGTGAGTTCATGTTAACAATATCCAAGCTTCAGCGTGGTGAAGGAGAACTTGAAGAATTTGATCCAGAGATTGGTTCAAGAAGGGGAAGGATGTCTTCACCAAAAGGAGAAGAAGCAGCTTCTTCTATCGCTTCTGAAGGGGAAATTCTGAAAGCTTTCATGAGAATGCAAATGATGTTAGAGGAGCTCTATCAAGATCGAAAGAAAGGTGAACAAGGTGGACCATCTCATACAGAAGATAAAAAAGAAGAAGGTGGTGAGGAGCCTCCTAAAACCCCACCAACTTCTCCATATTTTCTTGATGGATCTATTCCTTCTCTATTTGAAAAGAAAAAAACAAAAGTTGATCTTAATATTCCTCATTTAAATCTTGATATTAAGTTTAAATTACCTATGTATAATGGAGAGCTTAATGCTGAAAAACTGGACAATTGGATCCGTCAAATTGAAGTTTATTGTAAGATTCAAAAGTTCACTGAAGATGTTGTTAAAATTCAATTGGCTTCTCTCCAACTTGGAGGGACTGCTCTCATTTGGTGGGAGAGAAGATCTCAAGAGGATCTTGCCACAAAAGGAAAAATCGTTTCCTCTTGGTATGAGTTCATTTCAACACTCAAAAAATAATTTTATCCATTAGGGTATATGCAACAAGCTATGATGGATTGGCAGAATTTAAGACAAAGTAAGGGACAAAGTATGCAAGAATACACACAAGAATTTCGAAAAAGAGCATTGATACTTGGTATACCTCTCTACACTCAGGAAACACTTCTCAAATATATAGGAGGATTGCATACTTATTTACGTCATATGATATTGATGTTTAATCCGACTAACCTTGATGAGGTATGTGTTCAAGCAACTCACATTGAGTCAAAAGGGAAGAGTGTTCATGATGTTTCTTTAGCTGAATCCGTCCAGGCAAAAGAAGGCAAGGAAAAGCGGAAAGTTAAACATGCAGCTACAATGAAGAAGGGTGATGAGAGACCTACATGCTCTCATTGTCAAAAGCAAGGGCATGAAGAGGAAAAGTGTTGGAACCTACATCCTGAAATGAAACCGAAGTGGTTTAAGGATCAGAAGGGGAAGCAAACAACCACGGTTATCGTTGAGAACCTTGGATCAAATTCCGAGGACGAAACAAAGATAACAATGGTAGGTGTGAAAGGTAAATCTATTGTTGATAATGATGCTAACATTGGTTCTTCATGTGCTTCTACTTCTAAAGATGATGACAATTCTAAGGATAGAAAGAGGAATGCATTGTTTCATATAAGAGTGATTACAAAACAAACAAAGGTTGGCACACTCATAGATAGTGGATCTCAAGTTAATCTTATTTCAGAAGAAGTAGTTAAGCAATTGGGATTAACAACAAAACCACACAAGAAACCTTATCCATTAGGTTGGGTATGCAAATATAAAATATTACAAGTAACACAATAATGTGATCTAAAGTTTGCAATTACATCTAAGTTTGTAGATGAGGTTGAATTTGATGTGGTCCCACTAGATATCTGTGGAATTGTGTTGGGTAGTCCGTACTTATATGATCGAAAACCGATCTTCTATCGAGAACATAATCAATATCACTTGTTTAAATAAGGAATTGAGTACATAGTGCATTCACATTCATTCAAAAATGACAAATCATTGGGCACTACACAACAATTAAAAATGGTTGTTAATGCAAGTAGGAATTTGACACTTATCTCTATACAATGTAAGGAAGAAAAGAATCCTAAGTATGAAAATGAAGTGTCAGTTCACTACAATGCACCTGTTTTGGTTGATAGTGTTTCTATGGTTAAAAGTCAGCATGGTTCGGGTACAATCTCTTTCACATGTTCAATGTTTATATTCAGCTTATTACTCATCAGCAGTATGTGGTTAGGTCCGACAATGTTGAATGAAGATGTGATTAAAAATATGATTAATGTACTTAACAATGTCAGTGCAATGTTGATTGTTGTATTGCTGAGTCAGATGTACAGATTCCAGGAAGAATGGATAGGTGATATAGGTCAAGTGGGGAGATCATGCCCTCACTTCATGTCTGAATGATACTATGCTTTTGGTGGTCCAAAAGCTTCATAGTGGGGAGGTGTGATCCAGGTGGATCCAAAACCGCTCGAAAATACTCAAATGTAGAAAAGGAGGATCTAGGAATGACCCAGAAGTCTCAGAAGGGTCCCTAGGCTCAGAAAATGCTCAAAAATAAAAGTTCTCTGAATTGGATGAAACCAATTCCATTGCGTCCGTCTCTTTCTCCCGATTCCGTCCATATATTTACTTTCTCAAACGAAGCTCGTATGAAGAAGTTATGACACTCTGTAGTTTTTCGAAAACAACGATAAAAAATCAAACAGTCAATAGGTCGTAATGATGACGTCAGAAATACGGAAGATGAAGTCATCATGACACGTGTCACCTTCTAGAAGCCAACAGTTTGGCGGATCCAGCCAAATCTAGCGGATCCAGACAAATCTGGTGAATTTCCGCCAAATCTGGCGGTTATCGCCAAATTTGGAGGAGGTTTGCTAAATTTGACGAACTGGTTAGCGGCTCTGCTTATTTAGTCAGGCATGCAAAATGACGTAGAGGGGGGAGTTGGCAAAGGCTACATTGGAATCTGTGCTAAGAGGTGTCCCAGGCGACTTGCTCAGAAATATATCGACTTTATACTCAAAAGTTACAGAACTTCAAAAGGATTCTGAATATGCTATCTGTTTTTTCATTAGAGTAGCAAAATAGAAAAGTGTCTCCAGAAGAGGAGTTGGCACATTTTTCGAGACTGTACGGCTCTGACAGGAAGAGGTTGCATTGGAATCCATGCCAGGAGGTTCCCAGGTGACTTGCTCAGAAATAGATCGACTTTATACTCAAAAGTTGTATAATTTTGAGAGGAATCTGAATATGCTATATGTTTCTTCGTCAAAGTATCTGAACAGAAAAGTGTCTCCAAAAGAGGAGTTGGCACACTTTTCGAGACTATGGATCTGACAGTAAGAGGCTGCATTGGAATCTATGCTAAGAGGTGTCCCAGGTGACCTGCTCAGAAATAGATCGACTTTATACTCAAAAGTTGCAGAATTGCGAGAGGATTCTGAATATGATATATGTTTATTCATCATAGTAGCAAAACAGAAAAGTATCTCCAGAGCCCATTTGAGCGAGTCAAGCATACTCGAGTTTACAGTCAAAAGTTGCAGAATGACGATTTCCAGCCACCTATGATGTTTGTTTTTGCCCAGAATCGCAGATCTGAAAGTTGGTTTTTGGGAACTCTTATGTAAGCCTTTTCTTTGTAATTTTTAAGCATTTAAGATTAATTAAAGAGCGGTCTCACTGTTGGAGTGGACCCGGAGACGTAGCCAGGAAGTCTGGTGAACTCCGTTATCAGTTCTTGTTCATAGATAGTTTGCTTACATGTTTATGTGCTCATGTGCTTGATGGATGTTCTTTAATTTTGCATTACAAAGATGGTTAACAGTTAAAAATTCACATGCAAATAATGGTTAAAAGATCTTGAATTTTAGATCAAGTTATATTTCAGATCACAAACAGACAAGTGGAATCAACTAACAAGGTAATAGAGTCTATACTTACCAAGACAATTTAGTTACACCATAAATATTGGGTTGATCGGTTGCTTGAGGCCTTATGGGCCTACAAAACAACTTGTAGAAACACAACAGGTCATACACCTTATGAATTGGTGTATGGGAAGCAGGTGTTGCTTCCCATAGAATTTCAAGTAAAAGATTTTAGAATTGTTATGCAATTGGGAATGGATTTGGATGAAGCCCAAAAACAGAGGATATTGTAGCTAAATTAACTTGATGAAATCAAATAGGATTCTCTTAAGAGGACTACACCCATTCAAGAACAAAGGACTAAATGGCATGACAAGTACATCAAGAAGAAATATTTTCAGCCAGGTGATAGGGCCCTTCTATAAGACAGTACGTTCAAGAATTTCAAGGCTAAATTGTCCACTCGATGGTTTGGACCCTATGAAGTGGACATAGTTTACGACAATGGATTAGTGAAAATAAAAAACATTGATGAAGATTATACCCCCTTTGTTGTAAATGGGCACCGATTGAAAATTTATCATAAGCTTGTGTCTAAAGAGGATTTTATCAAACATGTTCTTCAAAATTATGAAATGAAATTGGTAAGCAAGAGGAGTTATCCTCCTGCTAAACCACCACTGTAAGTTTTTGTTGTGTGATTTAATTTAACTTTGTACATATATGTATATAAGTGTGTTGTCAGATAATGATTTTTGGTGTTACTAACAAAATCATAAGATGATTGTGTTCTCGTGTAGATAAGAAATAAGGAGGACATCTGCCAGGTGTAAGTTTATTCCTTTACCCAACCCTGGTAGATTACTCATGGGAAAGGAGCCTAATGGAGTTTTCTTTAAGTTTTTCAGACTCCTAAAAATTGAAAACACTGGCGAGTATTAACTTAGCTAGGCTCCAGAAAAATCCACAAGACAGTATATAGAGTTTTCTTTAAGTTTTTCAGACTCCTAAAAATTGAAAACACAAGCGAGCATTAACTAACCTGGGCTCGATAAAAATCCACAGGACAATAGTAGTTAGGTTTTTGTTTCCAATAAATGGAAGTGACAACAGAAGCAGTGGTTAGTCTGGTTTCAAAAAGAGGAAGTTTATTCATCTCTATAAGAGGATGTCCAGCTACAGTTGCCTTCTTGTTACAGAGCTTGGATCCCAATCATTGGATCTTTTCCCTCATTTTATGACACTTCCACTGCTCTTTCAACATTCATGTACCAGTGTGTTGTTTATAACCTTTCAACATGATCATTCAGGAGAACAAATTCACATAGAGCATTAGTGAGTGCCAACATCTACTTCAGCTTGACCCTCAGAACATGTTTATACATGAATGGTCTCTGAGTTCATCCGGTACTAGAAAAGACTCTCTGTGTTGGTCCGGTACTAAATCAATTATCTGTGTTGGTCCAGTACTAAAACGATCTTTTGTGTTGATCTGGTACTAAGTCTGTGATCTGGTATTGATGATGGAATTCAGGTAACATTGTTCTACATTTGATATTTCCCTTATTTGATCAAATACATTTCAAGTAATAGAGGTATGGACTCAATGTTTATTCATTTTTACTAAGCATCACATGAATTTTGTGTTGAACATATGATTATTCTCATACCCCTTTGTCATCTTAAGTTATTTAACCTACATATCCTTATCTTCTGAAGTCTTCATGATTTCCCCTGTTTTCAAAATCATTTAT
This sequence comes from Picea engelmannii, assembly GCA_009831015.1. Classification (NCBI taxonomy): domain Eukaryota; kingdom Viridiplantae; phylum Streptophyta; class Pinopsida; order Pinales; family Pinaceae; genus Picea; species Picea engelmannii. The sequence goes on along the minus strand of ML797793.1, from coordinate 26,152 downwards.
GATGTACAAAAATATCTTCATGAAGTGATTGTCCAATTTGGAATCTCTTGTCAAAAAATTTCATTCGTATGATGACAAAACTATGATTATTCCACCTTCTATAACCTCACATTGTTTCAAACTCATAACGTCGAATGCTACCCAATGGTAAATTTCGGTCACGTCATCCACATTCATTGTAATCATTAAGAAAACTGGTAAGAATGGGATGCGATGTTACTTCTGGGTATGATCATCATCTTATCCATAAACACGATCCTCTGGCATGCTTTCTGACTCCTTCCTTACCTTACTATCATTTCAAAGAATTGACCATTTTCTTCTCGTTTTCATTATCTTTTGGATGGCTTCGCCATCCAGATGAGAGTTAATTACCCACTTCCTACTATACACCACCACTCTCTTTGCTCCTACTATCTCATTACTCTGGCTCCATCACCCTGTTCTCATAATTTTGCATCTAGTACCAAACCCTTGCCCGAATTCTATTTCCCATACTTGTTTTGAGACCTGTATTTTAAGTCAGCATGGGGGTTGACAGGAATGAACATGTGTTCCATTTGTACATAGAAATTGAGTATCAAGCATGCAAATAAAAATTTGAAAGGGTTGGTTGGGTTCCCTTCTCAGAAAAATTCCGAGGACATCGTGAGGGGGTATCTCACACCATCACCCAGAGTTATGATGGAGAGAGCATCTAGTTGGGGGAACTAAAAATCACAATCATTGAAGCCACCATAGCAGAACCGATAGAGTTACCTTATACTGGAGAGAAGTATTTCAAAGGAATCATTATTGATAGGAGCCTCTGTCATAAATTTTCGAAGCCCGAGCACCTGAACCCAGATTGGACAAAAGGTATCTCTAGAAGTTGGATCAAAGAAGAATATTGGATGATGCTTGTCCACTTGCATAAGTTTTTAACTTGTGAAGGGAGGTATGTAGTAACATTTATTTATCATTTAAGGCTCTTGTTTCATTTTGAAGGGGGGCCACAAATAGACTTTCCCCATTTTCTTTGGAAGAGTCTAAATAAGATGGTGAGAGGGGTTAGTTCTGCCTCTAAGAATCCTAAAAACAGTCTCTATCACCATGGGTTGATGAAACTACTAGTTGTTCATGAGTTGAGAAAACAAGACAGTAGTTGGAAGAAAATCCTCATGGAAATTTTTTCTCAAGAAGTTTCTAAGTCTATAGAAGGAAATATAATAGGGGAACATAGTAAAGGGTCAGACATGAAGAAGGGAGACAGTAGAAAGAAAAGAAATAAATCCAGTAGTGAAGTAGATCCTGTTGGCCCTAGCTCACCAAAATCTATAAGAAAATTGGAAAAAGGAAAGACAATAGTGTTGAGTGAACAACCTGCAAGTGTGGTGGAAAGATCATCCAAAACCAAGAAAATTCATCCAGACCTGCCACTAAAAACAAAACACAAATTAGTGAGAAAAAGAGGAAGAAACAAAGGTCTGATCATGATGCTAGAGAAATTGCAAGCAATGTATCCGAAGTAATTATTGAAATACCTCAGGAGCAGGTTGGGGAAATTGTATACAATATTCCAGAAGTAATTGTTGAGGTGTCTAAGGAGAAGGTTGGAGAAGTAGAAAAGACCCCTGAATTGAGAATCAAAAGCAAGAAGAAATTTAGAGCCAATGAAGGGAGTACTATAGCACAATCCTCTAGTAGAAAGACAAGGAGTACACACAAAGAACAAGTTCCAACCCCTACATCTAAGTCTCCTGGCAGAAATACGAGTACACGGGAAAAAAAAAAGTCCGGTACGCATCTTTGAGCCTAAAACGAAGAAGAGGAGATTGTTTAAGAAGGAAATGTATATTCATGTTAACACACCCGAGGAAGTATTAGGTCCATTATGAAGAACCACACGGAGCATGGCTAAGTAGGTGACAATTCCTCACATTCCTTCTTTTCCAAAGGACCTAGTGGACATTCCAACCTCACCAAAGAAAGAAGAAATGTATGTGACAACTATTAGTGAAGTAGAGGAATTAGTGACAAAGACACTGAAGGATTTAAGGAGAGAAATTTAAGCCAAGGAGGAGATAACTAAGCAAGTAGCACATGATCTAGCCAGTCCTCTGACCAAACATCAATTGGTATTGAGAGTTAAAAATCTTACAAAACATAATGAAGAGTTGAAGCAAGAAGTGGAGGAGTATAAAGTTTTGGATAGGCACATCAAGAAAGAAAATACACAGTTGAAGTAAAATAACCAAAGGCTACGGGTCGAGCATGATGAGGTCTCTGCCAAGATCAACAAAGTTCTGCGCCTAATACAGTATACACGAGTTAGATATGAGGCTTCAGAGTTGGATATTTTAAAACCAGACAGTTAATTTTCTAGCAAGGTGGAGGATACCACCAGTTTTGCAATTTTGAGGAACGATTCAACAATTTTTCAATGAGGACATGCAATGACTTGGGCATGGGGGGAATTTTGAGCCTCCTTTTTGTCACCTCCAATTGCCTTATCTTGTCCCATATCCTGACCAATGTTTCCTAATATATATGCACTCTCTACCTATTTTCCTCAACAGACATGTTCTTTAGAAATTATTGTGTACATATGAGGTAACTTATGTTTAATCATGATTTATGATGATTTATTAATGATTTGGATTGAACATTTGATGTTTAAATATCTCTAATTACTTTGAATGATCTAAGAAGACTTTATGACAACAATTCCTATCCATATGGTACCTGTTTTGGTGTTCATCCGATACTCATCTCGTCTGGTACCGAAACAAAGGTCTAATCATGATGCTAAAGGAATTGCAAGCAATGTATCTGGTACCGATTTATATGACTCTGGGCGTCTGGTACCAATCTTTTGCTCCAACTATGTGCGTCTGGTACTCGTTCTATATTTCTAGGATTGGGTGTTTGAATGAGGTTGTTCTCGATGGATCCAAGGAATTTGTTGGTTCGAACATTCTTTGCTCATTGAAGACCACGATACATTTCATCACTCATGCACTTGGTGCCATGAGGATGAAATTGTTCCCTTGAAAATCGATACATCAACCAATTGTAATATTTGTGAAAATATTTGATGTTATCTCCAGACTTTGGTTGTAACGGTTGTTTCTCTTTATAGAGAGAGCCTTGTAGATGATAGATAGATACAGAGATAGAATTAAACATTGTTATGTTGTAAGATTGATTCTTGAAGATTGTTGATTGTACCTATGTTTTCTGAAGTAATGATATAATTGTAGTTTATGGATTCTATGTGTGTGTTCAAATCTTATCTTCTGTAAGTTTCTTTTAAGATTTGCCTTGTTGGTACGATAAGAGCCCACTGACCCAATCAAGGTAAGCTTCTTTGTATTTAGTTGTAAATATAATTCTAGTTTTTTGTGTGGATATAATAATTCTGTGTTTAATCACAACATCTAAATTCATTCATGTTTTAGTGATACACTTAATAGCAGGTCACATAGATGTGTGGTAATTTTAAGTGAGTGAGATCTTTGTGTGCAATATAAGATTTATGAGTAGTTACTTGTTATTTTTGTGTTTATGAAGGCATCTACTTGTTAGAACATATGCTTGAGTGTTCATTTCTATTTTGAAAATCTAGGAACAAGTTAGATCTCCATATTTCACCATACACGAGCCTTTAAAGGAGTATTCCACCACACTTAGAGTTTTCTTACAGAATTGATTAGACTACATATTGCAAACTCAAGCACAATCAAGACCTCCATATCTCACCCTACATGTACCTATAATGGAGTGCTTTACTCTTCCTAGAATTTCTTCTAGGATTGATTGAGTTTTCTTTTAAATATGCAAAGTGTTAGTTGTTGTTACTGTAGTTGCTCCAAAAGATCAATAAAAGTTCATATCCAGCCAGCAATGAACAGATCCATCACTTGAGAAAGAACTTTAGATCATGTGCTTGTTTATGATATTTTTATTTCTGATTTTTGAACTGTATGGAAAGTGTTATTTGAAAAGTTTGAAAACAGAGTATTTGGTTTTAGAGAGTTTTTCTTATATTGACTATACTCATAAGACATAGGAATTTATCTGTTATCAACACATATTGTGCATCAACTCTATTGATTACGAATCTGAATTGGCATATTAAATGATTGCAATATATTGAGCATATAAATGCACCAACAAAGACCTTGGGAAGGAGTTCCATTATAGTTGGTGTTGGTTTGAAACTTCTCTCTTGCTACCTTTCTTGGTCTGACCTAGGTTCATGTCTTCTATGGTTTCCAACAAAACCTCTTTAAAACTATCGACCCCTCTGGTAAACCAGAAGGCGACGTAGTACACAGAGTGCACTGCGCAGTCTCACCCGAGATAGTTATATTAGTGGCGTCAATGCTCAAGTGCTTGCAACCTGGGAATGAGTGGGGATCTGGGATTAAACTCTGTGATATTCATTTGTTACTTTACCTTTCAACTTATATTAAATACCATGTCATTCTTATTCATGCATGTAAAATAGTAGATCTAACTAGTCATTCACGCATTTGTCTAACATCTAATCATTGACAGTAAAGGAAATACACAATATTCAATCACATAACACATGATATATCATGGTTCACCCCTCCTGAGATATGTCCACAAATATTTGGCTTATCTTCTCTTTTATTATGGTGTTTCCAAAACTACAACACCGCGCGCATTACAATTCTCCATCAAACAGGTCGAGATATACAATGAGGTGGAATAGATCACACCAAGCTCCTCAGCCTATGATCTAAACCTCGAGATATACCCTCTTTCCTCTCCTCATCTCAACAAATTATACCACATATAGGATTTATAGTCATTCTATCTTCAAACAACACAGTAACAATAACCAACAAAAAAGGAACCATAGTACCACACGAACCCTGACCTAGACCTCATAGGTACCTACTTATACATTTTTTCGACTTACCAACCATTACATTATCTTACCAAAACCCTAACCCTATCATGGATGGGTCTTCTTGCATGAGTGCCTCGCATGCCTTCCTCTTTTGCATGCGCATCTATCTTGCACGTGCTTCTTTTCCTGAATGCATGTCTTCCTTACACGTGCTACTTTTCCTCAAAACTGGGTCTGCACCCAAAAGGCCCCCAACACTAACATCGTGGTTTGTCCCGAGCCACTTCCTAACTCCAGTGTCTATCACTACTTGTGCCAGTGCTTCGTACATATCTGTTATCTATTAGCACTGCTCCTAATCCTACCTACTCCTTGCTGACATGGCTTCGACCACCTGCGCGGTGAATGGTGGTCGCAAGATCTCACCCCTCTCCAAGCCTATTTGTTCAAGGTGCACTTTCACTACCTTGACTTCCATGACCATTTGTTCTACTTTTTCTTGTAGGGGCTCCAACTGAGCCTGTCGTGCGATCTTTTGTGCATGCACCACTTTTTCTTCTGCCTGAAGGTTCTTCATTTCTACGACAGTCTTGATCTTCTCTAGCAGTGACATTGTCCTCTATCGCTACTTAACATATGCCATTGATGTATGCAATTTATCTTCCTTTCCTTACAGCTCTTGTAGGCTCCCATCCTCTAATAGTTGTGTCCATAGTTGGCCGCTCTTTTCCAATAGTTTTGCCACTCTATGTATGTTATGCGCAATGTTTTCTGTAGTTGTTGTCGCATCTTTCTCTCTTTGCACTCAGACTGTTGGAGGATTCGTAGGTACTACACGCTCCTCTAGTTCCTTGATATGCTCTTTATATTGTGTTAGGGCCTGTGTTATTTTCCTCATCTTCTCTTCAGAAGATGCTTCTTCTGATTCTGCGTTGTCGGGGATGGATTGAAATACTCCACTTATTTGTTTCTCCATCTCTTCCACTCTTTGTTGTGCTAGATTTATATCTTTCCCTTCCTAGATAAGTTCCTCCTTCAATGAGGTGGTGTCTTCCTGTTCGAACTGTAATTTTTTCGCATCCGACCTTGCTCTAGACTGAATCTCCTGCATGATGCGCACTTGTAATTTATACAATGCTTTAGTTGGAATATTGGCCAGCGCCAAGTCCAACCTCTCAATGTCTTTCAGGGGGCTATGTGTTGTCTCCTCATCAAAGAACATCATCAACAATGTTATGATGAAATTAACACTTCCCTGCACCGTGATGTGCATTGCCTCTCCAGTAGGTGTTTCTGTGCTAGTGGCCACTGGTTTCTCCTTCTGTTTCTTCTCTGCCCTGATCCTCAACTTCTCCAATGCATTTTTTACCTATTATACTTGCTTCAGAATTAAAGCTCAGTGATTCTCCACATTTTCCCATACCTCCTATAGTTTATCTTCCACTGTCGTTGCTATCAGCTCCACATCATCTGATGTCAATGATGTTTCCATGGGATTTATGTGGGCCTTTTCCTTCTTCCTGACGCCACTTGCTTTTTCCCCTGGACTTTTTCTTTGGGAATATCATGTCTTAGATACCTCTGGAATATGTGTATCCATGCATGTATCCTTCCCAACTTTGTCTTCCATGTCTACCTCTTGTGCCTTCGTCTGCACTTCTTCTGTTCTCACCTGTCCTGTCGGTCCTCTTGGTGCCTACTTTGTGCCCGATGGACCATGTGTAGAACCACGGTGTGACTTCTTTTGTTTCCTAGTTTTATTATAAATTGAGCTTCTTTCCCCCATTGTACCTATTGTTGTCTTATTTTTCTAGCTAGAGCCATTCCTTCCTATTTGTTGCGCGGGGATTGTGCTACCCTGCATTTGGATTTGTACTGATGGCGTTTCTCTTGGAATATTTGGCACTTTCCACTCCTCGGGATACTATTGGACCTCCATGTGGATATCATGCGTCATCATGCAGTACTTCAGTTGCAACCACTCCTTGTTTGGATCCCTCTTTGCTTGTAGCCACATACTATGGCGCGATGCCTGGAAATTCACTATTTGTCCAAACTCCTTGACAATTTCTGGGGAGATCCTCCATGTATCCACCAAGTTGTTCTGGATCTCTATTAAGTACTGAGCAAACATGTCATTATTGAATTTATTTACCTTGGGATCCGTTTTTCTTTGCAACGATGTGTAGCATGTTGCACCACATTTTCCTGTCCTTGGAAGGAACATAGTGTATGTAGGTTTGTGCCACCCCATAAGTGCAATGAGGATGATTAACCACGAGTATTGGAACTCAGAACCCTAGTCTTGTGCATCCTTGTAGTTTTCAAGGAACGATTTTAGTAGGTAAGGGCCCCGGCTCATCGAGTTCCCCTTTGTGCACTGCGCCACGACTGCCACTACTCCTGCAGGCGCTTCTTCTTTTCGGCACTTGCGCATTAATTTGCAACCGAGCACTCTTGTTGAAAATCGTGTCACGGGATTATTGATGTCATTGATCCTGATACATATGTTACCCCTCTCTACACCATACTTTTCTTTGATCTCATATGAGATAGCTTTTTCCTTAGTCTTGTCTTCTAGGTATTGTTTTGGCTTCTCCCCATCTTTGGGTAGCCCTGTAATCGTTGTGTTGAGGTCAACGTTTATCAGCACTGGCCTATCCATCCACAAGATGCCTCTATGCACTCTCACCAATAGTTGTTTGACACATCCATTTATTTTTTTCCCGTGCCCAAAGTGTGGTATGTCTAGTAAGTTCATGATGTCAATGTTGTACAATCCTAGTATCCATTACGCAAGCTCCAGTAGTGGCGCTCCTGATGGGCCTTCTCCCTGGCTCTACAGGTAGATTTATGTTGCCAAAAATGGAAACTTTATGGCATCAGAGACATCATGGTCAGAAAATTTGAGGCTATCAACTCCTCCTACCATGTTATCGTCGCTCTTTACTCCCTTGGGAATTTTCAGCATCACTATACCTAGCTCTGCCTGTGTGCGTTGTACGCCCTACGCACTTCTTTATGCTCTCAGCTTATTTTTCCCTTGTGGGGATGATACCCCACCCTCTGCTACGTCCTCTCTCTCCTTTTCATGCTCCGGTTCCATCTCTAGCTCTATTACGTGGAACCCATGGTTGATTCTTCTTGTTGCGGCCCTTTTCCTCTAGACGCATCAGATTCCATTCGTTCAACGTCCTCTTCTGGATGCTCGGGCTCCTGTGTGAGTTCTTTCTCCTCTTCCACATGCAATGTGGTCTACTCCTACTCTGGTGTGTGGATTTCATTCACATCCACCACAGTGGGCATCTCATTTTTTCCGATTTGTGGCACCCGAGTGATAATCTATGTGCTTCTTCTAGTTCTGCTTGGCACTACAACCCTCGGTGGTGACATGGTGAGGAAAACCAACTTCTAGGCTTCCAAATAGACAGAGGCTAGGAAAAATACGCACTCTATCACTCTTCCACTCGACTCTGCGTTATTCTCCTTAGAAAATAACACAATGGGTCGCTTCCCCCCTTTTTCTGACTTTATAGCGGGACGGAGAAGTGACAAATGTGTCACACTGACATTTGTCACTTTTTCACTTTTTGCGGTGTTTGTTGAATGTTGTACCTTTCTACCCATTAACTTCTCTTCTGTGCACAGTGTTTTCAAACCCTGGTTTTCTTGTACCGCACTGTTCTGTTCTACCATTTCTATTATGTCAAGACCCTCCATGTGCGTCGATCTATTTTTGTTTTTATCCCCTTTTTATTTTTTATGTCTTTTCTTCTTTTTTTTATTATTTATTTTTCTCATTTTATCTCCCTTACTTCTACTATAATACACTATATACATATGTTCTTACTACATGGTAACTTTCTTAGTACTAGGAGGTCAACTGTCCCTATACAGTTTCAGTCGACTCCCATTGATCATTCCTCTGAGTTTTATACCTCCTAAATATTTCAATTGTATAGCTCTTCCTTCTGTGAAAATATTCACTTCATATGATCCCAATCAATGCATTCTGAATTTTCCTAGGTGTGGAAGAAATTTATTGTCGTACACCAAGACTAGGTCTCCCTCCTTGAAACTCTTCCTTTTAATATGTTTGTCATGCCAAGATTTGTCCCTTGATTTTTGTACTTCTTGGTGAAATCCTGCTAGAATCCTATCTTCTTCCATCTCCATCAACTGACTTAGCCTTTCTTATACTGTGCCTCATTCTATCATGTTGGTGTTTGCTGCTACGCGCACACTAGGTACAAAAAATTCTAATGGCACCACTTCTTATTGTCCATACACCGACATAAATGGTGTCTGTCCTATCAACTTTTTGCATGTTTTCCTGTATGCCCGTAATACTGCTAGTATCTTCAAATCCCAATCATCCATGTTGATATTGCAGATCTTTGTCAATGCATTCTCTAGGATCTTATTAAAGGCTTCCACTATTCCATTTTCTTGAGGGTGATATGGTTTACTCTTTTGATAATAGACTTAAAAATCCTCATTCACAACCTTGATAGTTCTATTGATGAAGTGAGTGCCTTGGTCTCTTATCAAAATTCTTGGGCATCCAAATCTAGTGATCACTTTATCAAACAGGAAGTGTGATGTTGTCTCTGCACTACAATCTTTTATTGGTGTTGCTTTTGCCCATCTTGTTAAGTACTATGTCGCAATAATGATATACCTTGCTCCTGACCTCTTTTTTGGTGGGTTAATTGGTCCCAAAAAGTCTATTTCCCATTTATCGAATACTTGCAAGGATACCTGTGGTCTTAGGGGCATCTTGTCTCATTTATTAGGTTTTCCAACCCTCTGACATACATCACATCTCTAGCAGTAGTCCTTTGCATACTTGTGAATGGTCGGCCACCATAGTCCTACGTGCAATACCTTCTGCACGGTGGATTTTCCTGCATAATGTCCCTCAGCTATTCCCTCATGAGCCTCTGCTAAAATACAATGCCTCTCATGTTCTAGTACACATCTTCTCAAGATGGTGTATGCTCCCATATTGTATAAGTGTCCTGCAATCAATTGATAGTCTGCAGCTCTGAATACTAGATTTTTCCTCTGTTTAGTGTTGAATTCTTGTGGCACAGTCCCTGTACTCAAGTATTCAATGATGTCAACAAAATATTCATCAGCTACTTTGACTGAAAATAATTTTGCATCAGGGAATTTGTACTCTAAGTTTGTAGGTTCCTCTCCATTGGTGATCCTCGACGGGTGATCGGGTCCTGCATTCAACTTCCCTAGTTTGACTATCACTTCAAAGTCAAACTCCTGAAACAACAGTAACCATCTACAAATTCTCCCCCCCAACATTGGCTTATTGATTAGATACTTGAGGGTAGAATGATTTTTGAACATTTTAAATTGTTCCCCAAGTAGGTAGTGTCTAAATTTTTGCAGTGCATATACCATTACTAGGCCTTATTTCTCTGTAGTAGTGTAGTTATGCTCTGACTCTGATAGTTTTCTTCTTGCAAATAATATAGGATGGTCTAACTCTCTCACTTCTGGCTACGCCAGAATAGCTCCCAGTGCTATGGTTGATGCATCTACATGCACATGAAATGTCTTTTCCAAATCTAGGAATACTAGTATAGGTGTTATGACCATTTTTTCTTTTAGAGTGTCCAAACCTCACTAACTATCCTCATTCCATTGGAATTTACTATCCTTCTTCAATAGTTTCTCCATTGGCACAATGATCTAAGCATACCCTTTTATGAATTGTTTGTAGTGGCATGTGTGTCTCAGTGTTACTCTCAATTGGCGTACTAATTTGGGTGGTGGTAAGTTAACAATGACTGCAACCTTTGGAGGATCCACCAATAGCCCTTTTTTACAGACTATATGTCCCATTATCATTCCAAAAGGTGTCCCAAATATGCATTTCTTGATATTTAATGATATCTGGCACTACCTGCATATTTCCAACATCAGCCTTAACACCTTTACATGATCTTTCCACAGACTGTAGACTATCCAATCATCTAGATATACTTCTAAAAATTGATGGATGAATTCTTTGAAGGAAGTTATGACTACTCTTGAGAATATTGTTGGTGCATTCTTCAGCCCAAAAGGCATGACTGTGTACTGGTAGGATCCCCATTCTGTGGCAAAAGTGGTCTTGTACCTATCTACTGGAGCTATCTTGATCTGATGGTAGCCTGAGAATCCATCTATGAACGAGTATGATTTTTGGACTCCTACATTCTCTAATACCTCATTTGTGAAAGCGGTGGGAAAAGGGTCATGTAGGAAAGCATCATTCATATTTCTCAGATAGACACATATCGTTATGCCTCCTTGCTTCTTCTCTTGGACTACCATAGGTATTATCCATTTTGATTCTTCTACTGATTCTATGATTCCAACGTCCAACATTCTGTCAATTTCTACTTTTACTTTCTTCTTATATATTTGGTTCAATCTATAAGGCCTTCGTCTGACTAATATAGCCTCAGGTTTGAGAGGTATCTTCATATATCCTAGGTCTCCTTCTATGCCTTTCATCTCTGTAAAGGTTGTTGGGAACAGGTCACTGTATTGGTGCAACAACTCTATTATTCTTTCTATTGTTTGTTCATCCCAGTAATCTCTGATACTGGCCATATGGGGATTATCATTTCTCCCAATATTTACTTTCTTCACCTTTATTGGTGTGGAAAATACTTTTGATGTCAGAGATGGACCTTCCACCTCTCTTTCTCCTTCGATTTTTGTATTTTGAATTTTGTGTGGGTCATCTTCATCTAGTGCTCCTTCCTACACATGATAACATGACAGTAGTTATTTCACTATCTATCTATTCTATTGTTGATATTATGTTATAAGTTCAACATATGGTTCCTTAATAAATATCACCCCTATGATTATTTTGAGCGTTGAATCAATGTTGGGGTTCTCATGTTCAAATGAGAAAGCGACTATAAAATTATGTTGTAATGTTGCCCATTATGCAGTGCCTCTGCACAGTTCCTGGTCTACATACCAGTTTGTTGGAATTCCTTCCAATGTGTGAATAAAGTGATGAGGCCATTCTTCTAGTGGTGTCATTTTCCATAGTGTTCTGCACCTCTCCAAGTGTTCGGCTAGTGTCCCATGTCCCTCATATGTATGCAGTTGATTGCTTCCATGTTCTGTGCCAAATCTAATGTGCAGTAATCACTTACATTGGTACCAGTATTTGACTATCTCTTTTTTCTCACCCCACCATCTTGCAGGTGTCTCCTTGAGTGTTATGTCCAGATCTAAGAGCCTCTAATTCTATAACACTTCATATTCATATATTTTTAGGAATTATTCTAAGTCATTCACCTCGTGAAAACTGGGAGGTTCTCTTATCTCTGTACCTACCCATCTTACTGCGTGGTCTATTCTCGCGCACCTTATTGTGGATACTTCATGTAATCTCTGCTGCCAATTCTCCAACCCTATATCTAAGTCTGAAGCACATGATGTGATGCTTCTCCATCTAAGTACTCCATATGTAGTTGGATTTACATAATCTTCATCTCGCGCGTGGTTTTGTATAACTGGTTGATTTCCTCCAAGTCTAATCAAGTGGGTTCTACAAACCTTTCTCCTTCTGATGGGTCTAGTGGCGCAACAACTATGTATTATCCTAACTCGAATGTCATCTTCCTTGTATTCAAATTGATTATGGCCTGGTTGTCAAACACCCAATCCAAGCAATGTTGGATACGGTGTTGTGCCATCCACTATTTCTATCACTTCAAAATCGGCTTTGGTGCGCACTCCATCCAGATCTATTGTCACACCCTTTAGCCTTCCAATTGGAAGAACCCTGTGTTGATTTGCTAGTTTCAGCTTTACAGGTGAAGATCCTAATGTGGGATCTCCCATACATTAACATGCCTTCTTGGGTAACACATTTACTTTGGAGCCTGAATCCAATACAGTATCCCCCATGTTGAAATATTCAATGTTGGCATTCAGTCTAAACTCTCTACTTGTCCTCCTCCTTGTATGCAAGTGATTAACTATTTTCTGCTCTAGCTTTCCCTCTACGCCTGTGTTACATCTTTCTAACATATTTTATAATACTTTAACAGATGATGGATCATTTAGTAGTTTAACACAGGATTGAAGAAAATCCTTTATGGTACTTACTTGTCCTAAGGGTTGTGCTTTATTAGTGTGATCAAGCGATGAATGCATCTCGTATGTTGGTACGTCCTGAGTATGTTGTGAAGTTGATGTAGATTTAATGTCTAGCTTCAAGAATTCTTGTCTGGATTGCTTAAATATCTCCTTTTTCTTTCTGTGCATCAAATTGCTTCTATGGTTCGACATTCTTCTTCACCCATTGGTGTTGTGTTGGATCTTGTCTTACTGCATCATCTCATGTTTTATCTCCTCGGAGCGTAACTATTTTGATATTTAATCCATCATCCCTTGCTTCAGTGGAAATCCCTTGAACATTCTGATTGTTCTGATTCCTCTTTTCCTGGATCTTCCTCAATAGTGTTGGACAATCTTTTGTGTCATGATCCGATGCATGACAATACATACATGTCACAGGTGGAAGTGGACATTCTCTTGCATAGTGTCCTGGTTGTTGACATTTATGGCATACCACTGGTCCTCTGCCTCTTCCAAAGCCTACTCTACCTCATCCTCCAGCTCTGTAGCCAGCTCGATCTCCTCACGGGGCGTTTTACTGAGGCACCTAATTATACTGCACAGGATTATACTATGGTTGTGTGGTATTGTACTGTGGTGCAATGTTATATGGGGTTGGTACTTGGTTAAAATGTGGTGCACCTTGTCCTGTCATCATTTATGCCTGCACCCTATAAGTGTCTAATGTTCTTTCACTCATTAGCTCCATTGTCCTGCAATCTTTGTCGTCATGGCCCACTGACTTGAAAAAGTTGAAATATGAACTCTTAGGCATTCTTCGATATTTATGCATCATTGGAAAATGATATGGATCATTCCCTTGTGTATTAAAGATCTCATACCATAGTCCTCCTATCAGAAAAGGGTTTGGCAGTTATGTTGCCATGTACTATGCGAATGTTGGTCACTCATTCTTGTGATGTCCTTCTGTCTTACATGTGGTACACCAAACAACTTCTCTTTTGTCCTTAATCTTGTTCTGGTTCAGTTGAAATGTTAAATTATTCAGATCCTCCTTCATCTCCTCTATTGTTGGATCTGTCTTCTAATACTAGTTCTCTTCTAGTTGTAATGCTGCCTATAGAGCCTATGCATGAGTTTGAAAATTTTGTTGTCTCAAAGAGTATTTCAGGTGTGGTAGCAGAGAATTCACAAATATATGTCTATGTTGCATATCTGTCATGACATAATTCAGCTTCCCCTTCAATCGTTTGAATCTCTTATCAATCTCCTAGACAGATTCCCCTTATTTTTGTCTTATCTCTATCATCTCATTCATGTATTGATCCTCTGAGCTAGGCTTCTAGAATTCATTTATCAATAGCTTCTTGATATCCACAATTTTCTGGTTGTTCCTGGTGGAATGTTTGCAACTAAGCTCATGTACCAATCCAATGCACAGTCCCTTAGTGTGATAGCTAACTGCACAAGTTTTGTATCCTTATCTTTGATCTTCTTTTCTTCCCATATCTTTTCACAGATGAACAATTGCTTCTCAGGGTCCTTCGATGCCTCTCCCTTGAATTCTAGTAACCTAATGGTGGGATCATGTCCTGACATCCTGAATGATGAACTACTACCTTCGCATGGTGTGGATCCTTCACTAATGCTTCCTGAACTGGCTCCCACAGTTGTTTCTCCTTGTGTAGATGTACTTCATGTTGTGTTTCTTCCACTGAAATTCGGTTGTCTAAACGAAGGTGTTATTTCTAGTGTATTGGTCTCACATGGGTTTATAGGTTCCACACTGACACTGACATGGATAGGATTTATGCCTTCGGTTCCTGCCCTTGGACCTCTTATCTTCCTTTCATATGTCATATGCAGGATTTCCTCAATATGTTCCATAGCTTGGAGATCCTCTACCTCTTCTTCATCACTTGCCAAGACTTCCCTCATGGATATTGCTCTCTTCTTATTGTTCATCTTGTATTGGTAGGGTGCTCCATTTCACGTTCTTCCAGTTGTTGCCATAATATAATTGATCTGGTCTTCCTCCATCATGATTGGATCCAAGGCCTCCTCCTTATTTCCTTTATCCATCTCTTCCTCCATTTATGTGTCTCTTGTCAGTGCTTCCCCCCTTCCCCCATGCACGCAAGGAAGTTTAGTTGTTTGATTCCATTGTCATTACACCTTTGTTATACAGTAAAATCTTGATGGAAGTATACAATGATTTGATATACCTACCTCTAAGTCCCTTTAGGAACTCTTGCTCTGCTACGTTGTAAGACTTCGCAGTATCTACTTTAAATTCTGTGATAAATCCTACAACAATGATGTCTAACCGGAAATCTATTGCTCATGTAAATTTATTGTCAACCTGTTGTAACTACGCGATCTCCACAGAATTCCACTCTAGTTGTCTAATCCGATTTGTAGGGTGGTTGTCTTTCAACCTCAATATCCACTACTACAACACATGCGGGAAATCACACAAAAATACTTCATGCAAGTCACTAAATACATACTTGTCCAAATATTTGCATGGTGTTAACTTCAGGTTTATGTTATCTTTCTACGCAAATTCCAGCTCTTTTATTTTCAACCAGCTCTCGATCTCCGCCTTCATTGGGTTCCATGGCCTAAACATCCCCTTTTATAATCTCATTCTTTTTAACGTTTCCTCACCATATCTGACATTCTTTTCTCGATTCTTCAGCAGATCTCATTCCTTCAATCCCATTTTGTTCCAGACGGAATAGAACCATTTGTTGGTTTGAAACTTCTCTCTTTCGACCTTTCTTGGGTTGACCCAGGTTCAATTCTTCTATGGTTTCCTTGTAAGAAAACCATAGGTCTGATCATTATGCTAGAGAAATTACAAGCAATCTATATGGTACCGATTTATATGATTCTACGTGTCTGGTACCAGTCTTTTACTCCAGCTATGCGCGCCTGGTACTCATTCTGTATTTGCAGGCTTGGGTGTTTGAACGAGGTTGTTCTCGATGGGTCTAAGGAATTTTTTGGCTCAAACATTCTTTGCTCGTTGAATACCACGATACATTTCATCACTCATGCACTTGGTGTCATGAGGATGAAATCATTCCCTTGAAAATCAATACATCAACCAATTGTAATATTTGTGAAAATATTTGATGTTATCTCCAGACTTTGGTTGTAACAATTGTTTATCTTTATAGAGAGAGCCTTGTATATGATATATAGATACAGAGATAGAATTAAGCATTGTTAAGTTGTAAGATTGATTCTTGAAGATTGTTGATTGTACCTTTGTTTTCTGAAGTAATGATATAATTGCAGTTCATTAGAAAAAGGAAAGACAATAGTGTTGAGTGAATAGCCTGCAACTGTGGTGTAATGATCATCCAAAACCATTTGTTGGTTTAAAACTTCTCTCTTGCTACCTTTCTTGGTCTGACCCAGGTTCAGTTCTTCTATGGTTTCCAACAAAATCCCTTTAAAACTATCGGCCCCTCTGGTAAACTAGAAGGAAACGTAGTATACAGAGTACACTGCGCAGTCTCACCTGAGATAGTTCTATTGGTGGCTACAATGCTCAAGTGATTGCATCCTGGGAATGAGTGGGGATATGGGATTAAATTATGTGATCTTCATTTGTTACTTTACCATTCAAATTATATTAAATACTTTGTCATTCTTA
Organism: Picea engelmannii; assembly: GCA_009831015.1. NCBI lineage: Eukaryota > Viridiplantae > Streptophyta > Pinopsida > Pinales > Pinaceae > Picea > Picea engelmannii. Next base: position 9,506 of record ML797793.1, on the reverse strand, counting down.
TTCATGCATGTAAAATAACAGATCTAACTAGTCATTCACGCATTTGTCTAACCTCTAATCATTGACAATAAAGGAAATACACAATATTCAATCACATAACACATTATCTACCATGATTCACACCTCCTGGGCTACATCAACAAATATTTGGCTTCTCTACTCTTTTATTATTGTTTTTCCAAACCTACAGTGTCGCACACATTACAATTCTCCATCAAACGGGTCGAGATCTACAATGAGGTGGACTAGATCACACTAGGCTCCTCACCCTATGATATAACCCTCAAGATATACCCTCTTTCCTCTCCTCAACTCAACATCTTACACCACATATTGGATTTACAGTCATTCTATCATCAAACAACACAATAACAATAACCAACCAAAAAGGAACCATATTCCCACGCGAACTCCGACCTAGACCTCCTAGGTACCTACTTATACATGTTTTTGGATTACCAACCATTACATTCTCTTACCAAAACCATAACCCTATCATGTCTAGTTCTTCTTGCATGTGTGCCTCACATAGATTCCTCTTTTGCATGTGCGTTTGTCTTGCACGTGTTGCTTTCCCTGCATGTGTGCCTGCCTTACATGTGTTATTTTCCCTCAAAACTAGGTCTGTGCCCAACAGTTGGGATGTACTCATGCTCACCATGATAATGTCAAAACCACCACCAGGAAGGGAATACAACACACCAGTCACCCAGTCCTTCCCCAGTCCCAATTTCAATGAGTTTCAATACAATGCAAATAATGAGGCTCAACATGAGAACAACATAGAATTCCATCTATGGTACACTGAGATGATTCATGAGACTATTGAACTCTTTTGAATCCAAATAATCTAGTAGATAGGTATGATGATTACATTTAGTTTGAAGTTGATTTTCATAATGTTTTCATCATCCCATGTGTAGACCAACATGTGTCTGTCAAAGTCCTCCCATTTTTCATTATAGAGTAGTACATACAAAATGTTTTCATGCAACAACCAGAGTGAGTGTAGCCCAATATGGAGGAAGAAGTAGAGATTTTGGAAACTGAGAAAAAGAAAAAGTAGGAGCATCTGGCCAAAGGGTCAAGTAAAGGACCCAGGCTCAAATTGAAATGGGTGCACCTAGCCATAGAGAAAATGTTGCTCGAGAAAGGAAAATGATCATAGGATGCTCCAATCCCAACCTTCAGTTCTAGTTCAAAAGGGCATGAATCCAGTTCGACCCTGCTTACTGAATTCACACTTAGCGAAGAGGAAACCCCCTCTCAAACACTCCTAAATTCCACTAAGCACAGGATCTGTACCAATCAAGCAGAGGGCCAAGACATAGACACCAACGCTCAATCTTAGGATCCATGACCTTTCCCCACACTAGTCCAAAGCATCATCAAGGTGATACAATCCAACTTGGAAGTGTAGTAGTTGTTGCATTGGGATTCATCACAACAATTGGGTGAGCTCCGCCACTCACTCAAGTTTTCTCCACCATTGGTTCACCCTAAGCTCCAGGAATGGGTGGTCACAAGTAGCATCACAAGTGTTATGTCACCATGCATAAGTAACCAGAAGTGTTTTTTTAGCTAAATCCATTAGCCTTGATATATTTCGCACCTCAACTGGTTCATCACTTGAATCCTTTCCTTATGTTGAGATAGATTTGGAATAGGTACCTTCATAGGACCTGCAAGTGTTTATGGTATAAATAATGAATGAGTTGGATGACATGCAGTGCACGTTGATCTATTCCTATTCAGAGCGGCAACATAAACATGTGTAGGAGATGATTGTGCATAAGGAATTCCAACAACACCATGCAATGAAGGTGGTTGTGCACACCTCATTACTCAATGTCATGGATGAAGTATATGTGAGTGTTCCCAGATCGTCCGATGAATATTTTGACCTCTCTGCACCAAACAAACTTATCAAGGTGTAGGGGCATGTCCAACAACTGTAATCCCATAATGTAGAGCTTCAGAAGAAATTGAAGAGCACCCCACCACCAGAGTAGGTGGAGTTGTAGAACAAGATTTATACTATACAAAATTTGTTTCAACAAGGACAAGCTCGCATGGAAGGATTCTTCGAGGTTGTTAACTTCATCTTCTAGCTCTGGACTCACTTGCAAAATGCCCCCAAAATCAATACCATCAAGGACTGCATACGCACATGGGAGGGGTAGATTAATGAAAATAAACAATCATTGTCCTCCCTCCAACCTACAGTGCACAAGGAGGTCATGATGAAAATATCTGGCCTCAATCAACAAATCACATCTGCCTAGACCGAGAAATATGCATTGTCCTCTACCATGCTGGAAGCACAAGAACATGTCAAGCAACACTATCACATGCTCACCAATGTGCAAGCAAAGGAAGCCCTAGTGATTGAGTTGGGTGCATAGCTCAAGCCTAACCCTAAGTCCACCACACTGGTAGAGGTCGATAAATTTTTCCAAGATACGAAGAAACTGCTAGAACCATTTGATCAATTCAACTTAGAGTTCCAAAACTTCATCGCACGGCTTATGCAAAAGGTACCATATGTCGCCTCCATCACACCATAATGAAGTTCGTTGGTTTGAGGATGAGCCAACTAATATTTTTGGGGGCTTGTTGTCACCATAGTGTTGGCAAGACCACAAGTGTTTTGATGCCTACACACACCACAAGTTTTGTAACATGTAGCGCCAATATTCAGTGTGTACCAACTAGTCTTTGTTGCATGCACACCAACCATTTTGAAACATGAGTCGACTCTAGTACCATAAAAGGACTTGTAATAAATCATGCTTGCATATCCAATTGTAATGATTAGTAACCAATTTTGTAATCGACCAAGTGGTCATACTTGAGGTTGTTAGTGAGCTGACATAGTTGTTATCATTGTAATTCTTATGGAGAGATAAAATGAATGCATGCAAACAAGTTGTGGAGGATTGTTGGGCTTGATGTGGTTAGTCATTGTATTTATTGGTTTTTTATCGTTATGGTAAATGAGGCAATCTACCTAATGTAATATGCGAGAGAAAGTAGATCTAGATATGAGTTCTCTGATCTCTGATTCGAGTTCAAAGAGTCTTTGAGAAGGATATGGCCCTTTATGTATCTGAATGTCTATCTGTGGATGATTAATGAAAGCATGAGACCCAAATTGGTACTTCGTATCATGAGCTCTATTGTGGATGAATGTTAGTTGTATATGTTAGAATGTATTTTACATAAATGAATGTTGAGGTGAATGAGTAGGAATTAATGTATAGTTTTGGGCTATGTGTTTCCCATTTGTAATATTCCTTCATGCCATGCACAAATGTTTGGTCTCTGTAATTCTCATGAGAATATTGGTTGAGACCTTATTCAATTCATGAATATTGAATATGCTGACACTAATGGGGTATTTGTTGGTAACGTATTTTGAACCCTAGGTTTGAAACCCAGAGCCAACAATTGACCAAACACCCCACAAGGGAATATGACCAAATACCACCTACTACTAATAATGATTGTTGGGATACCTCTTATCCTCCTAAAATTGATGGATGTCATAAATCTATAGACCTTTCTCATGCTACCTTGAATACTACTTCTTCCCGACCTCCAAAATATGTTGATAAAGTGATGCCTCCTCCCAATATTTTGATTGTCAAAGTTTCCCCTGCTTTGGATAAATTGAAAAATGTCTATGTAGACTCACCCTTACCTCATCAACGGCTCCCAAAGGCCCTTGTTGTATCTATTGTTGTTGTTAGTCCTCCTCTTGGTAGGATTAGCCAAGAGTCTGATGGAATATTCTAAAACTTCCATCTCTAGATCCTTTGTTGTATGTCCCTTCAAGGGGGAGATAAGGATGAAATATCTTATGACGATCTAGTCTACACCTAGAGGTGATTGCTCACCTATGACTTACCCCTAGGACTGTCCATCACTCCTCTTTCTATATATTTAGAGATACATATCCTCAGTTTTATATGTGATTTGTTTTAGTTCTACTACAGTGATGGAAAAATTAACATTTCTCATATTTTTTGACATGATGAGACATATTTCGTATATTAAGGATCGTTGACTTCTATTATTTTTTAACATAGTGAGACATATTTTGTATATTAAGGATTATTGACTATTATATTTGGATAATACATATGAACCTAGTTTCATTTTTCATATATGATATGTTTGTGCATTGTATTATCATTTGTGTTTTAATGGTTTGATGTAGTTCATGGCATAAAGGTGATGTATTAATGGTCGTATTTATCTTAACTTATGTTTGATTAATTGGGAAGAAATATTGTTTTGGCTTGAAATGATAAAGCATAGTGTTATTAGTCCTTGCCGAAGGACAAGACTCTAGCAGTCGATTCATATTTGGCCGTTTATTACTTTTCCTTTGACTACTAATATTTTTTTTCTTTCCAAAGTTGTACATAGGCAAAATGAAATATTTATTTTTTATAATAATTAAATTTATTTTATCGAAAAGGATATTGGCTAACAAATTAGACCTGTGACACCCTCGACCACCCAATCCAGGTCATGCCACCAAAAAACAATCTTTCAAGCTCTGATACCAATTTGTAGCATTCCCCGCCATCCCAGGGTCGGGGCATGCTACTAAAACTATACTTTGTTCAAGCTCTGATACCATAGTGGTAGTACACCCCAGCCTTAGGCCACTGTGTTATACCACTCAGAGACTCATGAAGAACATCATACATATATAAAACTTAACAGACAATCACATTCTGCTAATACATAGAATAATGCGGAAATAACAGTAAGCCTACACATACAACATATACATGCAATACTTATAAATATTAGACATGCACAAATACACAGCATGTAAATGAACATATAAATGGTACTTATCTTTTATATAATACCACCAACTGTGTGCATACCTCCCACAAACCTCCTAGCCATAGACCACGTTGCTCATCACTCTCAGCAGTGGGTCATCCCCGAGCTGGGACTAAAGTCCACCCAAGTAAAGGGATTCCTAGGCTAGGCTGAGGCAATGGCATGCTACATAGTCAATCAGGAAGGATTCCCTCCCATAAGCCAACTTAAACACACAGCCTACAACCTATCATTCCCCACATGCCTATCCCACCCCAAGAAGTGTGCCCCTTCTCTGCTCAATAGTCCCTTGGTTTCCCCACTTCCCTTCCAGTGCTTCAACAACAGGCCAGACAGGAATTCTCAAAGCATTATAGTTGTTGTTGGGCTCCCTCCAGGAGAAATCACTTCCACAATGACCTCTCTCACCTGGAGAGAGTTTCTCATAGGCCCAATAACCTGCTTCTTCTTTCCATCAAAATCCCTCACCTGGAGAGAGTTTCTCACAGGCCTGACAACCTGCTTCTTCAACCAATGGGTCTGACAACCTACCTCTTCAATCCCACTCCTAGACAACCAACAACAGGCTTAGGTGAAAACAACAACAGCATTCAGCTAATGCACAGGTGATGGCAGCAACAACCACCTTCAGGTTTGGAATAAGCATTGATCATAACATACAAGGTTAGCACAAGATCAGTTAGATATGGGTGTGTTGTGCCATCCAGGAGGAATATGGGTTCTATGTGTCACAAGAAAATACACAGGATAACTCAAGTATAACTGCAGGTTCCATAGGTTGTGCATGCTCAGAGGTCAACAATGGAGGTAATGGCTCAGTGCGTGACTGTGTGCATGCATCAGTCTGCAGCATGCGTTCGAGAATGGGGAAGAATGGAAAGAATGTCAGAGAACCCCCAAGAATGGCAAGTTTCCCAAATATATCTGCATGTCCCAAATCAGACACTTGTCTTCATGAAGCTGCATGAGCTCCACCTATAATTTGTTTCCCTTCCCACAGGAACTTAGGATAACATAGGTTATGTCCAACCTTAGTTTTTAGGAAATAATAATATAATATTATTCCCTTAGAGATAAGCCCTCTAGCTTATCCCCTTTTCCTAGCCTCTTAGCCTCATCCCTTTCCCTACCTAGTGGAGCTTAGTCCCCCATTCTCTTTTATCGTGGTCGGTCTACATCAATGATGTATTATATTAATGATACAAGTATTTACATATACAAAATAGGCTCATTTGCCTTTAGCATCTAGGCTCTCTGGCCTAATCATCACATAAGCCCCCTAGCTTATAATCACTTGGCTCACCAGCCTATAAAACATGTTACATTCGCATTTACAATTGGGGATCGATCTTGGGATATTACATGACCTCTTATTGTCAAGATGCATTTTTTCCATTATTCAACCTCTTATTATCGAGATGCATTTTTTCCATGTTAGATAAATTGTATGTACTTTTCCATAACGCACATTCATTTTTGGTAATCTTAGATAAATTGTCATTTAAAATTATGTTTTTCCTCTTATATGATTATAAAGGGGGATTCATAAAGAGATCAAAAGGGGTAAATTTCATAAGTATAAGGGATTCATTTTAGGGTTATAAATATGTTGTAGACTTCAAGAGCTCACAGTTCACGGTTTATGGTAGATTTTGTGTTTAAACTATATTGGATGGTGAGTTATTTTATTTGAAAATTTTCCCTTCATTATGAATTTTGGAAATTTAATATTTAGCATTATGGAGTTGTCCATAGGATCCACAGTTGGAGAAGAATGAGTATGCAGTCGACCTCCTGAAGGTGGAAGGAAGGACGTGCCATGGAGATTGACTAGCCACTGAACCATATTAATTAGAAAATTATTCTTCTCTTCAAGAGACTCCATCCTTTGTTTGAGTTGTCTGAAGTCTTGATCCTTAGGAAGCATGCCTAGAGCCACCATAGTCTTTGTGTGCCAGTAGAGTTCCAGAGTGTTAAAAAAAATAGAATTTCTAGTTCTAGTACAACCAAGGACAGGAGTAATGCCTCCCACCTATTCATGCACTTTCTCATCTTCTTTATAGGCCCTGACAATCCAAACTTCTTCCTCCAAAGAAGGCATAGCGTCCTGATCCTCCTTCAAGACGAACTGATAATGGAAGTCCATTGTTTCCACAACAACCTTTGTTGTGCACATCAGGATTGCAGGGGAGCACTTGGAGCTACTCCCACACGGAGCCATGGGAGCTCGGGAAAAGGAGAGAAAATTGAACCAGAACCAAGAAAGATCAAAGCGCATGTCTGAAAACAACATAAACTAGAATTCTAGCATGCAACAGAGACCATAAACATTGTAAGTTGGAGGTAGCTCCTACTTCATCCTTATCCTACCAAGATCCATCATGCTAGAGAATGTTAGGAGTATCAAAATTTTGATACCCTGAGTAGTCATAAGAACCCTTATCACTATGTGTCGTGCGAGAGTCATTTTTCTCAAACCCACCATTACCCGCTTGTTCGATCGAGCAAGTTGCTTTAGATGAACCATTGCCTTTGGTGTGTGGGGAACTTCAAGATGAAGAGACATCCCCAAATTCTACCTCCCTCTTATTGATTGCATGGTGAGAAGTTGAACCCCACCCAAATTTAGTTTAATTTTTTTATATTAATTTTCTCTTGTATTGTCATAAAAGTAAAANAAAAAAAAAAAAAAAAACACATAAATAAATAAATAAATCTATTTATATATTATATTTATATACTGATCATTATTTATAAAACCCTTCTCTCTAATCTCTCTCACATTAATACTCTTTGTGAGAAACATACAAGGGAAATAGAATACCTCTGAAGTTGGCTTGATTCGAGAAACAGAAGACCTCCAAAATTGGCTTGATTCCCACTAATCCTCTTGTATAACTTTCTAGAGTGTTTGACAGTTATATGTCGAATACCATTTTTTGCATCAATAAATTCTAGTTTAAATGTTGTAAGCTAGTCTCTCTCGTTGTAAACACTTCAAGATTGTGAAAAAAATACTCACCACATCATGATAATATATAGCTACCAAAAACAAATATAAGAAAGGAGGAAAATCCATACTTTTACAAAGAAGTGAAGCTCAAACTTATTACCCAAATTACATTTATATATAAATTATATCATTATTAACATTACTCAATGTTATTATATATTTTATATCTTTTATAATATCACACAATAATATTTGAACATATCGTGAAAAGTTACCAATTTATAAAGAGAAATAAAATAACTTTTAAATAGTAAAGGTGAGTAATATTTGCATTGCTTTTAGTTTTGTCTTCTCCTTACCCATTGTAAGTTTTAATGTTATGACTTCATTGTTAAGTAATTTTAATATTATGACTTCATTGTTAAGTAATATTTGCATTTATTAGTTTTATATAATAATGTTAAATTCAACGATGTCATATCTCATATCATGTTAGCTTCTTAGTAGTAAATGTCATTAATGTCATTTTGATTTAGTAATAAATGTCATTCTGAAGTGTCATTTTCTATACCTACTCTAGTTTACACTTTCAATTTCATATACTTATATGGCACATTTTTGTTGGAACATTTTATAAGGTAGGTGATATCTAAACATTTATGGATATTTAGATGAAAAACTCAATTCTCAAAAAACAAAATTTTCAAAAATTATTTTGCTCTATATAGTTTTTATATTATTTTTTGCATAGGTATATTTTACATTTTAATAGTTCATACAATTTGAGTGGGTCTAATGGTTAAGAACATGTGTTCCCCCCCAAGATGCTATAAGTTCAAATGTAGAGAGCGATAGGATATGTATAACTCCGTAAATTTTATCAGTCAAATCACTACATAGAGGGGGTCCCTTGTCCCACAAACAATGGGGTCTCATAC
>ML797792.1:240192-298096 GCA_009831015.1 Picea engelmannii | reverse complement strand
AGTGGACAAAGAGGCTGGTAGTCCTCTCATTGATGATTCTTGTAGACTGGTAGACAATCCTCTCTCTGACATGACTCTTTCAGTCATCAAGTCGAGGAGTACTTATGTTATTGATTCTTCAACTGCGGTGAGCTCGTCAGACATATGCACTCGAGATTAATAATATTGGGTTCACAATTAACTCAGATATTGTACTAGCATAAACAACAAGAGGGAAATCATCACTGTGTACAATTCACTTGTCTGCGAGCTCAAATTTTTGGTTAGAAAAAGTGTTCTCCATGCATTTCGCAATGGGATAAATAGGCAACTCGGAAACGATTCTCCTGTAACGGGTATGTATCCTCATTAACTTTTGTTATGTTCGTTATGTTGTGGTCGAACAGTCTGGTGTCGAACTATAAATGTTTTCTGACCCATTCAGAGCGATATTCGAACGGATATATCAGTCCCAATGGCTATATTTCTTCGCCATGGAGAAGTGCCATGTGTCATTGTTCTGATATCTCGGCAAAGCTCCCATTCTGCAAATTTTATTTCTGCGAAGTTCCCTCTGGAACCTTTTGTAGCTTTTCAAACTTAGCTTTCTTCTTACTTAGCTTTCTATCCTTCCTCCTAGTGAGCTTCGTCTCGGTAGTCCTTTTTCCATTCTGATTCTTATCGTCTTTGGACATATTCACTGCACGTTGTAGAGATTATTTCCTAGGATTTGAGATTAACACCTCTTCTTTATCTGAGATAGGTACTTCAGTCTCCTGTGAATCTTCTAATGTTCTTGCAGCTTCGACATCTAGGTCTCTAGTGTTAAGTAGCTTCAACTTATTCTCGTGTTCTTTAATCAAGTATGTGATCCTTCTAGTCATGAAATCTATTAACTCTTGTCTCTTCTGCTTCAAAACTTCTTCTTCTTCTTTTCGTCTAGCTTGATCTCTTTCAATCCAAGGTTTCCCTAGTAACATGGTAAATGGGGCGCATTCCTCAATAAATTGAATAATCTCAAAATCTTCTTCTGTCGAAGTTCCATTAGAATTCATAGGTATCTGAGTGAGCTTTCCACATAGGTTTAATAGTTTTCCTCTGAATAACCCTATTCCTCCTAATGAAGGAATCATATCAGGCCTTCCTATAGCTTCCCAAGTTCTCTTTGTCATGATATTCACCTGTGTTTCCTCATCTAGAACACAGTAAATGTTGAAGTCTCCTATTCTTTCTTCAAGGCATTCCTTGTCTTTAAAGATATCTAATAATCTAACATGTCGGTGGTCATTCAAGGTTTCTGTCATCTGTATCAATACCTTCTTTGATTCTTTCTGGGGTTCTGCTATAGACTTAGTTTCTGGATCTGCCTTAGGGTTTTCTTGTCTTATGTTCATACTTTCAAGCTTAGCAATCATTCTAGGGCAATCCAATACTTCATGGTTCATAGCTTTGCAACAAAGACAACTAGGTCTTTTCCCAGTAGATGCCTTAGCAAGATGTCCCAATTTTCTGCAGTTGTAACAGAGGGTTAATCCTCTCTTTCTTTTAAATGATCCCCAGCTTCTCCTGTACTGCATTCTAGGATCATAGGATCTAATATGCAATAAATTATTTCTATGATCCTGCATCCAAACATTCTTTCTATGCATAGGTATAACATATGTTTCAATATTCTTATCAGATCTAGTCATATCAAATCTTCTTTCATCTATTAATACACTAGTTTTCAAACTAGGATAGACTCTATTAAACATACTTAGATCCATACTCTATAAACAAAAAATTCCACTTATCTTACTTCTATAGAGCACAAATATTCCAGATCTAAAACTTTTAACTATTCTTACCTTTATCAGAGCACAAAGCTTGTAGATCTTACCTCATTTTAATCAAGAATTCCCACTTTTACCTTTTTTAGTGCACAAAGCTTCCAGATCTTACCTCTTTTATTTAGATCGGACTTCTTTTCCTTAACACAGAGCTTCTTAAATCAAGTAGAATGTTGCGCACTAGGGAAACAGATCTATGCACAGATATTTAACAGTTTTTGGATGGATCTTTGCACAAAGCTTCTTCTTTCTCAATTTCTAGCAATCACAGTTTCATGTCTCAGCAACATAACCATTTGTTGGCACAGGGGTAGACCCAGGGTTCAATGCTACAATAGTGCACCAACAAAGCTCTAACTACCGGCCCTTTCATCAACACCTATGAAGCAGATGAAGTCTCACCTGAGGTAGAGGCAGGGGTGGTTGCAAGACTCAGGTGTATGCAACCTTAGCTGGGACATAGATCTGTGATTATAATACTTAATAAAGAACTTAGCACCGACAGTTCCTCAATATACAATCAATAATCACTTCACTAATAAAATAGGGCTTCACAAAATTCACACTAATATAACTCATTTAAGAACTTAGCATCAATATATAGGTCAGATCTAGCATATAAAGAACTAAGCACATTCATATGGATCAGATCTAACATTCTCACATGTCATTAGCACTAAGCATAAGCAGATCTATCTAATCATCTCAAATCACTTAGCAAGAGAAGATATAAACACATATAGACAAGAATAAAGTAAGACAACACAGTGTTTACGTGGTTCACCCCCACCTTGGGGCTACGTCCACCAACTCTTATTCTCATTATCCTTAGTCAATAGGTTACAATCATAGAGCCATCAAAACCCTACTCTACACATGATAGAAGATCTACACAGTTCGCTAGATCCTTCTTCCTTTCATTACAACACTCAGCCTTCCACAATCTTGTTACAACCACTTGCACTTAGCTCTACAAGTCACTTACAGTCATGCACAAAGCACTTACAAAACCCTACTTGCACTTAGCATACATTCACATCGCATAGATGCCTATTCAACTTCTTCTTACATTGCCTAGCCTTCTATTTATACATACAAAATAGGCCTAAACATGGGTAAACCCATGGGCCAACATCCCAATCTCATTACGTAATCCCAAAAACCAAAAAAGGACCCGAAAGTGGGCCTAGATCCCGTGGTATCCGCTTCTTCTTGTGCTCCTCCTTCGACAGGCTGTCGAAGTCCCAAAATATGTTACTATGACCAAGAATCTCCTCAAAACTTGGTGAAGGGACAACACTAATCACTCGATATTTATGAGTAAAATAAAACCTCCCATGTATATTTCATAGACTTCCCTCACAACTCTGCTTCTTTCCTTTTGAAGGTGTCACAATGTTTCTCCCACCACTAGTGAATATAAGATCGGTGAATCTGCGGAAGCATTCTCCCTATAGCTTCCCTTTTAAAATAGGTCCTAGCAATGAAACCATTTTGTTGGCACAAAATTGATCAGAAAAGAGGCCTTCTGAGGTTACCAACAAAAGGAATTGAGTAGTCTAGAGCACTGGAATTTTCATCTCCTCTGGAGAGAAGAAGTCTCACCCGAAGCACAACCAATAAAAGAAGATAGGGAAGGGCAAGGAGAATAATTAGGTAGGTTTCCAAAATCTCAATATTCACCATAACCTTGCACAAGATAGACTAACCAAAGAATAGATCTGAACTCATTCATAACTGGAAATAAAGACAATCAAGTTACAATGACATTTGTAAACAGAGACAGTGCATTGATCTTATCAGACAATAAAGAAGTAAAGTAGAAAGATGAGTCATAATCATAAACACATAATGACACAGCAATTTCAAAATTCCAGGAGCTTCCATATATATTATCAAAATATTTTCTCGTTTACAATCTCACAGATACAAGTCATTACTCTGTTACAAGTTATGGCTCTAGACTCATGCCTCAAATCTCTATATACCCTTTTTCCCAAAATGTATACAAAGTAAAATCATAGAACCTACATGGAATAGAATAATATTGTGTCTACGCCTTCTACACCCTCTATGAAAAAACCCAACAACAACCCTTTTACAATCATATGCATCTCATACATATAGGCTGAGTGGGATCCTCTGGTTTTAGACTCTGCATGCTTTCTTGTTCTTGTTTTGTTGTAACTTCTTTTTCCTTGTTGGTGTTGTGATGTCCTTCTTCACAATCATTTTCGGTTTCTTTGTTTGCTCCATTGTCCATCTCCTTTGTGTCTTGCACAACTCGTGTTTGACCAAAATTGGGACTGTAGTCTTCCTTGCACAACTTCTAACCAAAAATGAAGGGCCCAACAGTGTTGTTAAATGGTATATAGAATTACAGCGAGGAACTTTTCAAGACTTTAATTCATTGGAAATAGCCTTTTTGACTCACTTCTAGTTGTCAATTCATTATGAAACTGGCACAGAAATTTTAACCTCCTTACGGCAGTCGACATCGACTCATATTTCCAATCGTATCCATGAATGGAGACGACAACGTCGTTTGACTAAGCTAGTATACCAGACCAATTGTTAGAAGATTGGATTACTAAGTCATTTTTACCTCCTATTTCTCGTGATGTCGCTATGGGTGGCATATTAACTTAGGAGAAAGATATCTCTCATGCTCAATATTTGGATCTTATATATTCACAATCTAGCATGTTATATGATCTTATTTTGCAGGATCCTCACCCATCAACTAATCTAAATATTGTACCTCCTACAGAATATCACGTCATTCACGGTGTGGTGGGTTATGTTACCCAAGACTCTACGAGTAAAACTTATGGTCAATCTAACCCTAAGGTTACTCCTACCACTACCACTCAAAACACTTCGCCTCCTACTACTACTCTTGCTAAAATTTCTAAGATTGGCACGGTCTAGTACACAACCACCAGTAAATCTCAGCAACCTGGAAGTAAGAAAAAGGGAAAAAGAAAAGATAAGAAAAATTCCCCACAATAGGATAAACCTAAAGCTCAACCTCCTGAGGAGATGAAAAAGGGAAAGCCTAAAAAGCATTGTCTCATTTCTGAAGAAGACCATTATACTAAGGATTGTATGTGTCGTGTTGACATTAATCATTTTCTTAAAGGAACTTTAATTGCACCTATCATTTTGACAAATCCTTTCCCATCTCAATAGATGCAAATGGTTGCGCAAGATCAACCTTTTTCCTGAGGAATCTATTATGTACTCATGTGTCAATAAAATACTAAACAGGTTTTCGTAACAACACAAACCAAATACTATACTCCTCCCAATGGAGGTGTTGTTGATATGCCTTCTACTTCTCCTCCTACACCTACATCTGCTTCACCTAATATTGGTCCTCTTCAAATTGATTTAGCTAGTTCTGACACAGTGATGTGACCACCTCCAAAATGTGTTGTTCGTAAGTCATATTTTAATCCACATGCACGAGCTACTCAAAACTACAATATTGTAGAAGACTTAGATCAAGCACCCTCTGCAATGTCGACCCTCACAGTCCTTCAGAATTTCCCTTTGCAAAAAAGAGCATTGTTGTCAGCCATTGGTGGAGTTGATCTGAGAAATGTGAATATGATATATTTTTATTTCGAAACCCATCTTCCAAGACTTCCCCACCAACTTGTTTTTCAAATTCAAGTTATTGTGCGGGAGAAAACCATTTTTCATACCATTATTGATGAAGGAACCTCAACCTATGTAATGTCCATCATTTGTTGGAAATTTTATGATTATTCTTGTTGGATTACTGAGAGGGGGGGTGAATCAATAATAGAGCAATTTAATCCTTTTTAACCATATAATGCAAGTGTTATATCAGTGTAGCATTATCATCCAATAATTGCAGAGTAAATAAACAATGAACAAATGAGCAATCATACACATGCACAGTACACCATTGTTTTTACGTGGAAATCCAAAGAGGGAGAAAACCACAGAATGCTTTTTCTTATATGTCTTAAAGAATTACATTCATTGGAAGCACCAACTTCCTTTGTTTTCTAGCTACAACTAGAAGGAGGCTCCAACTCCCTAGTTTCTCAGGCTACAACCTGAGGGAATCTCCAACTCCCCAATTATCTGGCTACAACCAGAAGGAGGATACAACCCCCTAAGTTCTTCGGTTACAATCAAATGGTGGCTAAAACCACATGTCCTTTCCCCATCCAACTGCCCTGAAATATAAATGCCAAATGTAGACAACCTGTCACTGTCACTGAATGATCCAAAAATGAAGGTATTACTGATAAATCACAAGTTTAATGTACTTTTTGCATCATATCATTAAGAATGTGAAATACATAAACTTGTTATCTTGTTTGCGGAATATCAAATGCGACTTTTACTTGATTCTTATTAATGTATAAAGAGATCAGCCATTAATATTCATGATGCCAATGAAGAGAATAGAACAGCAAAACAAAAAGAGAAATAGAGACAAGAGGTTGATAACGGAGTTCACCAATTGTTGGCTATGTCTTCAGGCCCACTTCAAAGTGGAGGACCTCTTTATTGCTCTTTAAAATGCTCAAAGTTCTCTTACAATTCTTTTTGTTGTTACATTGCATGCTTCATGTCTTTTGTGCAAGACCTCCTCACTCAGATTCATGCATTCACCATCAAAATCCTCTCAACAACATGAGAAAAACGCCTTTCAAAACATGAGAAAAGGCCAAAATTTACAAACTGCTCCTTCAAAACCTTGCATCAAAAAGTCCTTCTACAAGCTTCAAAAATCCTGGTTCTTATAGTTTTCAAGGATCAGATGAGGAATCCCAACTTCCCTCAAGATCTGGCCTCTTTCTGGGATCAAATCCCCCTTCAAATGGCCTAAAATCCTCAAAAAATCCATTTTATGGGCATAATATCAGACAAAAATCACCTCTGTAATGTTTAAAAACCACTTTTAAACCAAAAATGCAGAGTAGCCCCCAATATAGGGTGCACGCCCCCTTTACCAAGTCACATGGGGCCACATGGCCAAGTGCTAGTGTTCCAAGTGTTATGTGCCAGCCCCCTTAACTGTTAGCTCCTGGTTTTGGGGCGCCTTCCATGGGATCTGGGCTAATCTTCCCTTGGGTGCACCCAGAATTAGCCCTTGGACGTGCTCCTGTAATGAAACCACATGCTGAGGCTTATCCCTAGCCTCCTTGCACCCTCCTTTGGATATTTGACCCCAAAACTATAGGAAAGTGGGTTTTTTTCATAAATTTGACTTTTGGCAGGTTGGTAATTGAAATTTTCCAAAGACTTGGAGCTAGACATGGGTCAGAGGTTCGAATCCCATGGACCCCCAAATACTTTTTACATGCCAACCAGTAGTGACATTCCACGTGGCTGCCCATGTCTGGGCCATGTGGCACTTATTCATTTGTCAGTTGACCATTGACTTTTGCCATAGAAGAATCTGATTGTCGTACGATATTTTTCACATCCAAAGTTTGTTTTGAGGAAATGAATATATGGCCAAAATCAGCGTATCAAGTTGGTCACGATGGAATTGGTTTCATACAATTATGAGAACTTTTATTTTTGAGCATGGGGAGCCTCCTAGATCACTGAATCAACCACTTCCACTATCAACCTGTACCAATAACCTGTAACAACTTGCACCAAACAACTTGTACCAATAATTTGAACAAACATGTACAATGCATCAACCTTGACTCATCAAGATGTACCAATATCATCAACTATACACCTCATGTATGTGTCAAATCATCAACTATACACCTCATGTATGTGCCAACTCATCAACTATACACCTCATGTATGTTTGAACTCATCAACTACTTGTCTCAACCATGTACCCAAGATGTACCTCAACCATATACCAAAGACGTACAAAAATATAACCATCAAAAATTATCTAACAATTCAACACTCTATCCATAGACCAAATACCATAAACCCTTACATCAAACCATGTGCCACAACCTCATTGTTATGTAGCCTCAAGCTAAACCAACAACTTCAGCAACACGTCACAACCAAAAGACCAATACCCATATGACAAATACCAACAAAAACATACCAACTATATCCCTCAACAAATCTGATATATGTAGCAATACTCAACATCCAATACCACCTCAAGAGCTAAACCCTAGCTCACAAAACATACCTCAAACAAGATGTGCCATATATCTCATAAATAGACCCTGGCCATGTTGTTGTCGCGATTTTTCTGCCACACTTTTTCTGTCACGATTTTTATGCCGTACTTTTTCTGCTGCAGTTTTTCTACCGCGATTATTCTGTCGTGATTTTTCTGTCACACTTTTTCTTCCACACTTTTTCTATCGCAATTTTTCTGCCACATTTTTCCTACCGTACTTTTCTTGCCACACGTTTTCTCCCGTACTTTCCCTGCCGCACTTTTTCTGTTGCAAATTTTCTCTATCAATAATACCTACCCAAATAACCTTTCACAAAAATAGATATTCAATGATATTCAAGTGTGTTTAAATGAGAGAGATTTGCCTCTTATTTATACTTTCAGGTAGCATTACACTTTCCTTATTTTCGGTAGTTCTTCATTTACTTTATCATTTAAATAATTTATTTTTCAAACACTTGAGTTTTGGGGGCTTCTATATGACTCATGATTTTTCTTCAACTTCATATGGCCATAACTCTTTAACCGTGAGGATTTATGTGATGTTCCACATACCACCAGAAATGGCATGACAAGCACTATCCGTATAGAATAGTTTCATTGAAAAATTCATTGAACTTCATCTCATTATTCCATAATTAAGCATGGGTTCTCTAACCATACTTCTAGGATAACTCAATCTGCAAAGCGTCTTCCCGTGAGAGATTTCACCATAAGGGGACCAATTTGGACTTCATCCATTTGTACTTCTTATCAACCATGAAAAGACAATAATGAGTCATATTTACATCAAACAAACTTGGGTCCATACCCAAACCATTGTGCTACTGGTCTTTCTTCAAGGGTTGACATCAATGACAACCAACCTTAATCAACAATCTCCCCCTTTGGAATTTATGGCAACACTCTGATGCAATATTGAAATCATATCACTCATGATCCCCCTGGAACCAGGCCTATGTCTTCTGCATCTCTGTGACCATTGTTCCCCCTGGAACCACGCCTCTATCATCTACATCTGATAAATATCTCCCCCTTTGTCATCAATGGAAAAGTTATCTTTCTATCCGAGGTTTCTCCCCCTGACTAAACTGTCCTCTTTATGGTGCTTCCTCATGTACATCTAAGACATATAAGATAAGAATTCAAAATCATTCATTTTGGAGTATAAATAACTCTAAGTCTCTGGCGAAGATACTCAAAGGATTCCCGTGGAAGTGGTTTTGTAAATATGTCTGCCACTTGTTCTTTTGTGCCCACATACTCAACTTTGATGTTCTTTTCTGCAACCTATTCCCGTAGAAAGTTATACTTGATTGGAATGTGCTTTGTCTTGGAGTGCATCATCGCGTTCTTTGAGATATTGATGGTTCTTGTATTATCACAATAGATTGGAATGGGCTCATCATACTCAACCTGTATATCTATCATAGTTTGTTTCATCCAAAGAACTTGTGTACAACATGATGTTGCTGCAATATACTCTGCCTCGGTTGTGGATAAAGATATTGATGATTGTTTCTTTCTTAGCCATGATACTAAACACTCACCTAAGTAGAACGTTTCTCCACTAGTGCTTTGTTGGTCATCAATAAAACCTGCCCAATCTGCATCTGTGTAGGAAATAAGTGATAGATCATTTTCTTTTGGATACCATAATCCAAACTCTTATGTTCCTTTGAGATATCTAAAAATCATCTTCACTGCTAATACATGTGATTCCTTTGGTTTTGCTTGAAATCGTGCCACCTATCCAATTGCCTGCATTACATCTATTCTAGATAATGTCACATATAGTAGGCTACCAATCATCAACATGTATTTCCTCTAATCTATAGACTTTGAATCATCATATTTTCTTAACTTGCAACTGGTTTGCATGGGAGTGATAACTAGTTTGCAATCTTCCATTATGAACCTCTTTAGCATTTCTTTGATATACTTGGTTTGAGAAATAAAAATTCCTTGGTGGATTTGATGTATCTGAAGTCCTAGAAAGAAGGATAGTTCTCCAAGTAATGACATTTCAAATTCATTCTGCATATCCTTTGCAAATTTATGGCTTAACATGTCACCATCACTACCAAAAATAATATCATCAACATAAACTTCAATTAATAAAATACTATCTTAATTTACCTTGATGTAGAGGTTGTTGTTTGCACTTCCTTTTCTGAACCCTTCCTGTAGTAAATATTTATCCATTCTAGAGTATCATGTTCTAGGATCTTGGTTTAGACCATACATGGCCTTCTTTAATTTAAACACATAATCTACTTTCTCTGACAACTGAAATCCTTCTAGTTGTTCAATGAAGACTTCTTCTTCAAGTTCCCTATTCAGAAAATCTGATTTTATGTCCATCTGATACACTTTAATATTTTTGGAGCATGCATAAGCTAAAAACAATCGGATTGCTTCAATTATGGAAACCGGGGAAAATGTCTCTTCAAATTTGATTCCTTCAACCTATGCATATCCTTTACATACCAATCTAGATTTGTTCCTTGTAACCTGTCCATCTTCATTCAATTTATTCATGTATACCCACTTTGTGTCGATCAAATTCTTATCCTTTGGTATTGGAACCATTTCCCGAGCATCATTTTTTTCTATTTGATCCAATTCTTCATCCATGGCCTTATTCCAAAATTCATACTTGTTGGCCTCTTCAAAACAGGTTGGTTCAATCCTAGATGAGAGTGCTAGGTGTGTTTGTTCTGGTGAACAGATTCTTCTTTTAGTCTCAACTCCTGCATCTTTGTTTCTGATAATCTGATCTGAAGGATGATTCTTCTGTACTCATTTTCTAGGTGTATTTGGAGGAACTTGTTGAACTTGTTCTTCTTATTCTGTTGGATCTTCTTCATCTTCCCCTTCTACTTTATTTTCATCTTTTTCTTCTTCTTCCTAAAGTTGTTCCATTGATTCATTTTCTTCTTCCTTTAATTATTGTCTACCTATTCCATCAATTGTTCGGTTGATGCTTTCCACAACCTTTTTCAATATCAGGTTGTAACACTTGTATTCTTTCCTTGTACTTAAGTAATCAACAAGTACTCATTTTACACACGAGAGTCAAACTTTACCATTCTTCCATATTCTCCTTTGATGTAGCATTTTCTCCCAAAAACTCTAAAGTGCTTCACATTTGTTGGTCTTCCTTTCCATAGCTCATAGGGAGTTTTTTCAGTGTTTTTTTTAGAATTAATTTTTTTTGAATGTGCATTGTTGTATGCACTGCATGTTTCCAAAAAATATCTATCAATTTGGAATCCATTAGCATTGTTCGAGCCATTTCCTATATTGTCATATTCTTTCTTTCAACAACTCCATTCTGTTGAGGTGTCCTAGCAACGAAGAATTGTCTTTTTATTCCATGACTGCCGCAATAGTCCATAAATTCCTTTGAAGTGAACTCTCCTCCATTATTAGATCTCAAGCATTTGATTTTTGAATCCATTTCATTTTCAACCATTTCCTTGTAGATCTTAAAGTTTTCAAAATCTTCTGACTTATTCTTGAGAAAGCAAATTACAGTCATTCTTGTATAATCATCAACTAATAACATAAAGTATTTTTCACCTTTTAAACCTTTGTTGTATTTGGTCCAACTAGATTAGTATGCACAATTTCCAGTGGTCCTGTCGTTGAATATTCCTTTTATTTGAATTTGGTCTTTGTTTTCTTTCCTTGTTGACAATGATTGCATAAAGTGTTGATTGGTTTTGTGATCTCGGGAATTTCTCTGACTCCTTCTCTTTTGCAGAATCTGAAAAGGTTATCAAAATGTATGTGACCCACTCTTCTATGCCATAGCCAAATTTCATATTCCTTTCCTAGACAACACTTTTCATTTCCAATTTCACTTAACACATATATGTTGCTTGAAGTTCTTGCAGTTGTTGCAATCAATTTTCCTAAACCTTCTTTTCTTATCTCACACTTTTGTGAATCGAAAGTAAATTTATGACCTTGGTCACACATTTAACTCACACTTAGAAGATTATGTTTCATACCTTCTACTAGTAGAACATTTACTGCCTTTGTATTCTTGTTCCCAATTCTGACTGTGCCTTTTCCAATGATTTTATCTTAAAACTGTCTCTATCACCTGTCATGTGTTTTGAACAGCCATTAACATACCAACCATGTTTCTTCTGCTTAGCTTGTAGAGTGAGTGTGCATTATTCATTACTATATCGATTATGATTTCTTATCCATGTCCTTTTTTGAGGTTCATGTCTGTGATTGTTGTTATTCTATTGTGGTTCTCTAGGAGGAACTATCATTCTGCAATCTTTGGCCATGTGTCCAAAGTTGTTACATTTGTAACATTCCACTTCAGTGCTCAAGGATTCAAACCTATTGTAACTTCTTCTCTATATTTAACTAGGCCTTCTTGGATAACCCTTTTGTGTATGACTTTCAAAGTTGTTTATGTTCCTATTGTTAGCTCTGCAATTCACAGCTTTATGTCCAAAATTATTACATGCATAAAATAAACCAAAAACGATAGTTTGATACCTGGGAGTTGAATATATTATGAAAGGAGGTACTCTTATGAATTTTTCTTCTTCTTGAGGCCTATCTGTCGGTTGGTGATTCTGAAATTTGAATCTTCTCTGTGGAGGAGTGTCCCTATAATCTTCTTTGTAGATCTTCATATCCCATTTGATTGTTTCTGCATAGCTTTTTGGATATGTTTCTCACTCTGTTGTTTTTGAGCTTAATCCCTTTTATATCTGATTGTATCCAAGTCCAGACTTGTCATTATGAGGTTTTTGATTGCTAATAATGAGATCAAAAACTTTTGAGTTGTTCTGCATATTTTTCTTTTGAAGATTATTTCTTAATGTGACAATCTTTGCTTCCAAATTTCCAATGATCCTGTCTTTTTCTTCTAGTTGTTCTTTGAGTGTTTCTTCAATTATTTTATCTTCTTCTATTTGAACCTTAAAATTTGTGATCATTTGTTCTAGTTCTTTAGTGTCTTCTTTCTTGTCTAGTTTCGCTTGTAGTTTCTTGTTTCTCTTTTTTTCTCTTCTGATAACTTCTATGGAACACATCAATTATTCTCGTTAGTCAACTTATGTCTCTTCATATTATTGTTCAGCTTCTTCATATTCTTCTTCGAAGTCTTCTTTATCAGAGTCTTCTACTGCCATGAATACAACTCTTTCTATCTCACTGTCACTGAATTCATCTTTATCTGATGATGAGATGTCTTCTTTGGTGCATAAGCTTTTCTTGAAAACTTTCTTTGTGGTTCATTTTCCTTTATATGTTTGTTCGATATTTGAGTAAACTTCATTATTTCTCTTTTTGTTATGAGGACATTTGTTATAAAAATGACCAATACCATCACAATTAAAACAAATCAAAGGAATCTTACCTCTATACATGTCGTTGGTTCCCTTGTTCAATCTTTTTATAAAGTTGGTCATTTTTTCATCATCTTCTGAGACGTCACTGTTGCTGCTAAGTTAGTTTTCTTTTTTCTTTGACTTTTTGGATGCTTTGAATTTTTTTCTTTTGTATCTGGATTTTCATGTTTAGTTCTAATTTCATATGTTGTGAAGATCCCATGTAATTCATCCATGCTTATTGAGTTCAAATCTTCTCTTTCTTCTAGTATTGATATCTTAGGGTCAAATATTATAGGAAGAAATCTTAGTACCTTTTGAACAATTATAGATTCTTCGATTTCTTTTCCCAATCCTATGATTTCATTTACTGTTTCAACAACTCATAAAAAGTAAGTTGCAATATTCTCATATTCCTTTATCTTAAGTTGTTCAAACTGGCCTCTGTAAGTTTGAAGCTTTGTTGCTTTGACTTTTGAATCTCCTTCATAAATATTTCGAAGTTTGTCCAAAATCTCTTTAGCAAATTTACAATGTTCAACTTTGGTGAATATTGTTTCACTAAGACCATTCAGAAGTGCATTTGTGGATTTGGAATTATTCTTACCGATTTTCATTGCTTTGTCATTTGTTGGTGGAATTGTTGGTACTGTGTATCCATCTACAATTGATTTCCAAATTTCAAATCCTTGTTCCTGTATATATGTCTTCAGCCTTATGCTCCAAAATGCATACTTTTGTCCATCAAACTATGGTATTCCATTTTTGTACAAGTTTTTGCTCTCCATGATATTCCTTTCAATAGTTAACCTAATTTCTGAAGGAACCCGCTCTAATACCAATTGTTGGATTACTAAGAGGAGGGGTGAATCAGTAATAGAGCAATTTAATCATTTTTAACCATATAATGCAAGTGTTATATCAGTGTAGCATTATCATCCAATAATTGCAGAGTAAATAAACAATGAACAAATGAGAAATCATACACATACAAAGTACACCAGTGTTTTTACGTGAAACCCAAAGCAGGAGAAAACCATGGAATGTTTTTTCTTATATGTATTGAAGAATTACATTCATTGGAAGCACCGAATTCCTTTGTTTTTTAACTACAACTAGAAGGAAGCTCCAACCCCCTAGCTTCTTAGGCTACAACCTGAGGGAATATCCAACTCCCCAATTATCTAGATACAACCAGAGGGAGGCTACAACCCCCTAAGTTCTCTAGGTACAACCGGAAGGTGGCTACAACCACCTGTCCTTGCCCCATATAACTGCCCTAAAATATAAATTCCAAATGTAGACTTAACCTATCACTATCACTAAATCAACCATTTCCACTTTCAACCTATCACTGTCAACCTGTACCAATAACCTGTACCAATCAACCTGCACCAAACAATCTGTAACAATAACATAAACCAACATGTACCATGAATCAACCATGCATCAACCTTGAATCATCAAGATGTACCAACATCATCAACTATACACCTCATCAAGATGTACCAACATCATCAATTATACACCTCATGTATGTGTTAACTCATCAAATATACACCTCATGTATGTGTCAACTCATCAACTACTTGTCTCAAACATGTACCCAATATGTACCTCAACCATATACCAAAGACATACACCAATATAACTATCAAAAATTATCTAACAATTCATCACTCTATCCATAAACCAAATAACATAAACCCTTACATAAAACCATGTGTCACAACCTCACTATTATGAAACCTCAAGCTAAACCAACAACTTCAGCAACATGTCGCAACCAAAATACCAATACCCATATGTCAAATACCAACAAAAAAATACCAATTGTATCCCTCAAAAAATCTGATATATGCAGCAATATTGAACATCCAATACCATCTCAAGAGCTAAACCCTAGCTCAAAAAACATACCTCAAACAATATGTGCCATATCTCTCATAAATAGACCACAACCATGTTGATGCCGCGATTTTTCTGCCGCACTTTTTCTATCGCAATTTGTCTATCATACTTTTTCTACCACACTTTTTCTATCGCGATTTTTCTTCTGTGATTTTTCTGCCGCGATTTTTTTGTCATGATTTTTCTGTCACACTTTTTCTACCGCACTTTTTCTACCATGATTTTTCTACTTTGATTTTTCTATTGCACATTTTCTACCACACTTTTCCTATCGCAGTGTTTGTGCCGCACTTTTCCTGCCGCACTTTTTCTGCTACAAATTTTCTCTATCAATAATACCTGCCCAAATAACCTTTCACAAAAATAGATATTCAATGATATTCAAGTGTGTTTAAATGAGAGATATTTGCCTCTTATTTATACTTTCATGTAGCATTACACTTTCCTTGTTTTAGGGAGTTCTCCATTTACTTTATTATTTAAATAATTTCTTTTGCAAACACTTGACTTTTGGTAGCTTCTATATGACTCATGAGGGTTCTTCAACTTCATATAGCCATAACTCTCTAACCATGAGGAGTTATGTGATGTTCCACATACCACCAAAAATGGAATGACAAGCACTATCCATCTAGGATGTTTCATTGGAAAATTCACGGACCTTCATCTCATTATTCCATAATTAAGCATGCGTTCTCTAACCATACTTCTAGGATAACTCAATCCGCAAAGCATATTCCCGTGAGGGATTTCACCGTAAGGGGACCACTTTAGATTTCATCCATTTGTACTTCTTATCAATCGTGACAAGACAATAATGATTCATATTTGCATCAAACAAACTTGGGCCCATTACCCAAACCTTTGTGTTACCGAGCTTTCTTCAAGGGTTGACATCAATGTCAACCAACCTTAATCAAAACCCCTTCACTAAATCAATCACCTACTACATCAAAATATTTCGATGGTAGAGTATTTAAACCCTTTGGAGTGCTCAACACATTGCCAGTTGAATTAGAAGGTAAAATGGTCATTGTTGAGGTAGAGGTGGTCGATGCACCCCTCGAATATAACCTTTTACTAGGCCATAGTTGGATTTATTCCATGTCTGCCATATTTTATACCATGTTTTTTGTAATTTGTGTTATACACCATTTTTTCACACCTAGCCAAGTGTCGCAAGTGTCGCATTTCACCTTGTTAAGTGTCACAAGTGTCACATCTCACTTTTCTAAGTGTTGTAATTGTGACATCTCACTTCGTAAGTGTCGTGAATGTAATTTGGTATTCCACTAAGTGTCATGGAATAAATACCATTCTTTTCTAAGTATTAATACCTTGTCACCATGTAAAAATCACATGTCATGATCCCTAGTGAATTTTGAGGAGCAAAACCATCATTTGGAGGTCGAACCCCACTTTTTTCCTTGTCTTTTTTGCCTTTTTTTACTAAAGACGCCCCCTACCCATGCATAGGGGGAATCCTCCTTCATTTTTTACTTATAGGAGGGTGATCGGGATGCCCTATATCCCACTCTGGGGGATCATCCTTGCAGTTAGAGAGGTTTCCACAAATATGGGGTGGTTGGTTCGAGAAGGATCTGGGTTGCTTTGGTTGTTTTCATTGAGATATGGTTCGAACACCTTCCATACTATGTTGGGAGAGGTCCATAAACATGAGGATAAATAAAATCCTAACCCAATACACCAAATCCTCAACCATACTCTCCATTTAGACCTTTTGGTTGGACCTCTTGAATCCTATATAACTAGGGCCATTCGTGGTGAAAAGAGGGGAGGCCACATTGAGCATCAAACTTCTGATATTGGAAGAAAATTGGGGGGAAATGCTAAGAGAAAGAAACCTTTGTTATTAAGAGAAAATATCTAAGGTGTGTATTCAAGGGCTGAAGAAGTGTCTTGAAGGAACAACTACATCATCAGTTTGTAAACTTCTTGTTTTAATTTAGTAAAACTTGGTCTATTTCTATATCTATTTTGTTCAATTATTGTTCCATGTCATTATTGATATTTCTTATATTGGTTCATTATATTCTAACCTTGGATAGTAGTAGGAAGGAATATCGTTTTTATTTTGGAGGATAACTTGCAGAAAGGATCTTGGATTTAGAGCTCAACTGTCGAGGATAGCAAGGACAACCGTCAAGAAAAGGTGTGCAATTTCATATCATCTTCCTTCTCCTTCTTTATATTTCATGAAATAAAGAATATAGGATAAGTAGATTAAGAAATAGATAACCATTTGTTTGATTCTATCTCAATCGAAGGAAACTTGGTTGAGGGTGATTTCACTTGTCTGCAGGAGGAATTCTTTCACCACAGAAATTTGGAGACCATATTGGGGAACCCTCCATCTGAAGAATGTCAACCTTTTGTTGACCCTTTTCCTTATTTGCCTATTTCATATTCTTCTTTTTTCTTCTTCCTCGCCTGGTGAAAGCCTTATTTCTACTAACCAGGAGGTTAAGAAGAAGAAGAAAAATAAGAACAGGAAGAAGAAAAATCAGCAAGGGGGAAAACAACCAACTAATGTTGGGAGAGTTGAGACTTTTGAGAAGTATACTCCCACAAATCGCAAGACAAAATTCCCTAGTAGGATTTGTAAGGGTGACCATATTCTTCGTGATTTCCCTGGAATTCCCAAGGTATTAAGAGTGTGGTCCTCAATTTCTTATCAACCTGTGTCATCATCCTCTAGGCATCATGTTGATTCCAACCCATCAACTAGTGAAAGTAAGGTTGGAGAAAAGAAAAGTAGAGTCATATTTCCTTTTAGGTTATGTGAAGGGAGTCACCTAACTCACCTTTTCCCTTGTATGGATGAAGCCTTGAAATTGTTGGAATGCCTCATTGCTTCCCAACCACAACTTACGACTAGTTATCATCGATTGTCTCCCAACCCATCATTACTTGACCAAGTGTTCAATCTGAATCCATCATCGATCGATCCAACCCTTATTTTCAAGAGTGAATCCAAATAGGTTGATCTAATTTCATCATCAGTCGATCCCACTTTCCTTTAAAAAGTGAATCCAAAGAGGTCGATTCAATTTCATCATCGTTCGACCCCCCTCTTCCTTTCAAGAGTGAATCCAAATGGGTTGATATGACTCCATCCTTAGTCAATATTTCTCTCTTGTTAGAGAACAAAGTTGATATCACTCACGTTTTTCTTGTTAATATCATTTTTGTCATAAAAGGGGGAATTTCTCCTTCTACCGTGGAACCCCTTCCAAGTAGTGAGTGATCCAAGTGGATATTAACAGTTTTTAGTTCAACACGTTCTTCTATAATTCTTTGTAATTGTGGGTTCTACACTTTTTGGGTTGTCTGGATAGCTACACAGCTTCTAGGTGGAGGTTGGTGGCCACCCACCTAATCCAACTGGATTATTTTGGATGTTTTCATGTCAACACATCTTTATGTACTTTCAGGGCCATTTTGGGGCCCTAAATAGTGTTTTTTTGGCTTTCCATAGTAAAACGGTATATATAGTTAAAGTTTGATGGAATAATGTGTATTTATTGAAAATACCTTTCCAACGGGCTATCACATTCCTAAACCGGAGGTTGTATGCAAAATTTACGACCCCATGAAGTTGAGGTACCAACTTACCCATCGGGACCCACATAACTTTTGGTGTTTCATCTCCTAGGGTTAGGTTTTTGGATGTATAGAGTTTTGGAATTCATGAGTAATGTTAAAAAAGGCCTTTGGATCCTCATTATAAGCATTCATATCAAATGGATGCATGTAGCATCCACATCTCTTCTCATAGATAGATACCACCATTCGCGCAAGTTGTTTTCAGTTCTACAGTTTTACAGTTTCAGCCTATTTTATTTATTCATTCCACTCATAAATCTGGATCAATGGTATCAAAGCAGTATGCTCTTCATTTATTTTTATTTTTGCATGTCCCCGACAAGATCTGGGTACAAGAATTTTGGACTCAAACTAGTCAAGCCTTTGCAAGATCGTTCATGCCGAGCCCGACAAAAACCCATGGGGGACAAGAATAAAGATGATGGAGTAGGAGATCCTTTTAAAAGGTTTCTCTAGGAATCCCTTGCACAACAAAGGAACAAAATTATGGACAAATTTTTACAGATACTTCGGTGGCTTCCCATAGGAAATCCATATTCATCAAGCGACCATGCAAACCCCTTCAAGGTACAAGTAAATTTTGATATTCCATTATTTGAAGGATCTATAGATGCGGATGTTGTAGATAAATGGTTGAATCTCCTCAAAAGGTATTTTTTGGTACACAAATTTTTGGCTTTGAAAATATTACTTTTGCACTCCTCAAGGCCCTCCCCCATGTTAAGGACTCATGGGATACTTACTTTGAGCAAAGGGCCATAGAGGAATCTGCAATATTTGTGGTCTCCCCTACATGGGATTCCTTCAAGGATGTCATTAAAGAATAGTACTACCCTATTGGAAGCTAAGAGGATGAGTACACAAGATGGACCACGCTGCATCAGGAAAGGGACCAAACAATATCATATTTGATCCAGGTGGATATTGGTGGCCACCCACCTTTCCCAGCTGGCTCAAAATAGCTTTCTAGCAATTTTGATAATTTACTATTTTTAGCAGTTTTTCGGGTCCTGAACTTCCAGAGCCGTTTTGAGGCCCTAAACGACGTTTTTTGGGGTATGTTGCAATCATCATGAAATTTTGTGCAACTATTGTATTCCTCGGATAGATATTTCCAATGGGCTATCATATGCCTAAAACGGAGATCGTATGAAAAAGTTACGACCCCGGGAAGTTGATGTATTGGCTTACCCAAACGGGGCCCACATGACTTTTGGCGCTTTATCTCCTAGGGTTAGGTTTTTGGATGTTTAGGGTTTTTGAAACTCATGTTTATTGTAAAAAGGCCTTGAGAGCCTTATTGTAATCATGTTCTTGCGAATGAGCATAGCCATCACATCTCTTCTCAGAGATAAGCTGCCACCATTCCAGCATAGCCATCACATCACATCACATCACATCTTATTTCCTTATTGAATAGAAAACCAGTTTTACTGTATCTCTATTATTTTTTGTTAAGAATTTGGTAATACTATGTAGTCATTTCGTTCTGCTCATAAAATATGGATCAGTGGTATCAGAGCGGTATGCTCCTTGTCGTCTTAATGCATGTCCCCAACGAGGTCGGAGTACAAAGATTTGGGTCTCGAGCTTGTTTCTCTTGAGGACAAAATATCTCGCACACCCAAGAGACCTCTCATGGAAGGAGAAAATAAAGATGACAGGATAGGAGATCCTTTCAAACTGTTGATTGAGGAATCCCTCATGCAACAGAGGAACGAGATGATGGATAATTCCGCGCAAATCCTTCGGCGACTACCAACAGGTGACGCATCTTCTTCGAGCGGAAGCACCGCCCCCTTCAAGGTACAAATAAACTTTGATATTCCTATATTTGAAGTTTAGATAGACGCAGATGTTGTAGACAAGTGGTTGGATCTACTAGAATGGTATTTCTCTGTCCATAACTTTTCAAATAGAGAAAATATTACTTTTGCGCTCCTCAAAGTTGTTCCCCATGTCAAAGATTGGTGGGAAACTTTCGGTGAGAAAAAGGAAACAGAGGATCCTTCATTATTTATAGTCATGGCCACCTGGGAATCCTTCATAGATGTTATTAAGGAACAATACTACCCTGTCAGAAGTTATGACGACGTGTATACCAAATGGACCACACTGCGGCAAGAAAGAGACCAAGCAGTGTTAGATTTCACAAATATCTTCCATACCTTGCGCACCAAGTTGGGTATCAAATATTCAGAGAGACATCTAGTGCTCAAGTATCATGGTGCTCTGCATAGATACATCTAGACTGAAATGAAATTTTTGGACATCTCATCCTTGGGCATGGCCTACCGATATGCCTTCAAAATTGAGCAAAAGCTCAAACAAAAGATGCGACAATTTGGGTCGGGGAACCCCTCACAAAAAAATCTAGGAAAGGGCAGCCCCAACCCACAGAACAAAGGACAGAGAAAAGATGCACAATATCAAGACAACCAGTCCAAGCCTCAAGCAAAGAAGGACACCAGAAATACAAAGAAATATATTGGGAAGTGGTGCGACTTCCATAAGAGCCCTTGGCATAACACTGTTGATTGTCGCTCAAAGAAGACATTGGTGGCTAAAGTGAAATCCTCTGAATCAGATGCAGGTTCTGACTCTAAGTCAAAACTAGAAAGGGGAAGATGGATCATTGACATGAAACCCAGTGCCACTGTTTCTACCACCAAGCTCTAGCATGGTGAACTAGACGAGCCAGAAGAAGGAGAGTTCCTCCTCCATTCCCATATGTGGTTAAAAGGCACCCCACTGCACTTCATTTTTTATAGTGGTAGCTAGAAGAACCTCATCTCAATAGATTTCATCAAGCGGCTAGCCCTGCCGACAATGCCGCACCCACAACCCTACACCATTGGATGGCTTTGCCAAGGAAGCGATCTCTGCGTTAGCCAATAGTGTCGACTGTCGTACGACATCAAGCCCTTCAAAGATGAGGTATTGTGTGATGTTTCTCCTCTCGAAGTTTGTGATGTTCTTTTGGGCCAACCTTATTTATGGAAATGTCATGTTGTATATGAGTCTAGGCCTCGTAGTGTTATTATTACTTTGAACAGGAAATTGTACAGGATACCCGAGGTTGTCCCACCTAGTGCTATTTCCTTGATCTCTGCTAAGCAATGCAGGAAGGTCATCTCTCAGATAGGGAAGTTTGTCTTCTTCATGATCCACTCTCAGAATGAGAGAAAAATCACAGCCACATCCAGGGTCTCTGTGGCCGACCTCTCCACACACCAGAAGCAAGTAGATAAGGTCATGGAAGAATACTCGGATATCTTCTCCTCACCTACAGGGGTACCTCTGCACTGCTAGGTCAAGCACCCCATCGATTTGACCCCTGGCGCACCTCTACCCAATGGGCCAGTCTATCATCGCTCTCTATTAGAGAATGAGGAGATCAAGTGACAGATCCAAGAATTTCTCCACAAGGAGCACATCCGTCCTAGCTCATCACCTTGCGAGAGCCCAATCGTGCTAGTACATAAGAAAGATGGAACCTGGCGACTTTGCATTGATTATCAGGCTCTGAATAAAATCATAGTCAGAAACCGATACCCGATTCCCCGAATCGACGACCTCCTTAATCAACTCATGGGGGCCAAATACTTCAGTAAGATTGATCTAAAGTCTGGCTACCACCAGGTCCTGATAGAAAAGATAGATGTATGGAAGACCGCCTTCAAGTCAAAGGAAGGCCTTTTTGAATGGTTGGTCATGCCCTTTGGTCTAACAAATGCTCCATCCACTTTCATGAGGATGATGGATGATATCCTGCGACCATTCACCAATACGTTTTTAGTGGTGTATCTTGATGACATTCTCATTTATAGAAAGACTTGGGCCGAACACTTGCAGCATATTCAACAGGTTCTGCACACCCCGCGATAGCACAATCTATATGCCAACTTGGAAAAATTCTCCTTTGGCATGGACAGGGTCCATTACCTAGGATACATCATTGATCAACATGGCGTACATGTGGATCCAGCCAAGATCCAAGTCATCCGTGACTGGCCAGCCCCAACCACACTCACGGAGCTTCGGAGCTTCTTGGGCCTTGCCAATTTCTACTGCCGGTTTGTGTTGGGATTCTCCCATATTTCATGGGCTCTCATCCAAATAACCAAGGGTGGTGGTAAGGCAAAATTTGCATGGGGCCAGCCCCAACAACAAGCGTTCGATGATTTGAAGCAGGGCTTGTGCTCATCCCCAGTACTTTCACTACCAAACCTACAGTAGCCCTTTGAGATTGAAAATGATGCTTTAGACTATGATGTGGGTATCATTCTCATGCAGCACGACGACCCTGTGGCCTATCATAGTGCGACACTATTAGATGTTGTCCGTAATTACCCTAATTACGACAAAGAAATGTACTCCATTGTGCAAGCCTACCACCAATGGAGACATTACATTCTTGGGAGGGAGACAGTCATCCACACTGATCATAAGCCACTGCAGTTCATGCAGACACAAGGAAAATTGCAGAATGACCGCCATTAAAAGTGGTCCACATACTTGTAACAATTCCACCTCAACATCAAGTATAAAATAGGAAGCACCAACTGTGTCTTTGATTACCTTATCAGACCACCAGTCATGGCACTCACCACAGTGTTAGACTCCTACGGCCATGAGACCTCTAGATGGCCCCAACTCTATGAGACAAACACGGACTTCGCCACCACCTACCAAATGTTGGGTGCAAAGGCAGTTGTCGATAATTTCCATCTTCAGGATGGGTTGTTGTGTCGTCTAGGCCATATATGTGTTCCCTCAAGTGAGTGAGGGAAGTTGATATGGGAATCCCACTACAGCCTAGTGGTAGGACACTTCGGCGTCGAAAAGATAGTGGCGATGCTACAAAAACATTTCTACTAGCCAAAACTTTGACAGGAGGTCAACAAGTATATCAAGTCTTGCACTGCTTGCACTATTGCCAAACCAACCACTAAAAAACAAGGCATGTACACCCCTCTTTCTACTCCTGATAGACCATGGGAATCCATCTCAATGGACTACATGTCGGGCCTCCCATCCACCAAGCGAGGAAATGACTGTGTTTTTGTGGTGGTCGACCGTTTTTCTAAGATGGCGATTTTGGTTGCTTGCAAGAAGAGCATCACAGTAGAAGCCACTGTCAAGCTCTTGTTTGAATGAGTATGGGTACATTTTGGAATCCCACAAACCATTGTCTCGGATCGGGATAGTCGATTTCTCATCACATTCTGGTCGAGCCTCTGGTCACTACTGGACACCAAGCTCACCAAATCCACGGCCTTCCACCCCCAGACAGATGGCCAAACCGAGGTCGTAAATCGAATGATCATGCATATCCTGTGCATGCATAATTCCAAGCACCCTCGCACATGGGATAGGACTCTTCCCTATGTCTAGCATAGCTACAATCAAGCCCTGCATAGCTCAACCGGCCACAGCCCCTTTCAGGTGGGGTTGGGATTCCAACAATTGGGTCCCATAGATGTTGCACTTCCCCTTGCAGTCACCTCGAATGACTCCTCTCCTACTCCAATTGAGGCTGAAAAAGCCACCCGATTCATTGAGAGGATCCAACACATCCGCCAACAGGTTCAGGATATCCTACAGAAGTCTAATGACAAGTACAAGCAGCGCCATGATCAACATCGGGTTCCACATAAGTTTCAGGTAGGTGACAAATTTTGGTTGCACTTGCAGAAAGAACGCCTTATAGGACCCCATCAGAAGCTTCACCCACTCCGATATGGGTCGTACACCATCACCAAGGCTATGGGGGATAATTCTTTTGCATTCAACATTCCTCCTTTCCTTGGCCTACACCCAGTGTTCAACGTGGACCTCCTTCAGCCTTATTTCCCACCATTATTGGACACCTCATATGTCGTAGAATAGTTGACACCAACAGATCTCAACCCTGACTACATAAAATAGGCATCAAGTGATCATATTGTGGACACACATATCAAGGGCACTCGACAACAAAGGATCCATCTTTATCGAGTCGTCAAAGCAGGTCAGCTCCTGCACCAAGGCAAGTGGCTCACCCGAGGCCAAATTCAGCAGAAATTTCCTCATCTGATGGGGGAAATCAAAAAAATGGAGACCTTTTCTTCTTAAGGATGGACGATTGATCCAGGTGGATATCGGTGGCCACCCACCTTTCACAGTTGGCTCAAAACATCTTTCTAGCAATTTTGATAATTTACTATTTTTAGCATTTTTTCGGGTCCTGAACTTTCGGAGCCGTTTTGAGGCCCTAAATGACATTTTTGGGGGTATGTTGTAGTCCTCGGATATATCTTTCCAATGGGCTATCATACGCCTAAAACGAAGATCATATGCAAAATTTACGACCCCGGGAAGTTGATGTACTGACTTACCCAAACGGGGCCCACATGACTTTTGGCGCTTCATCTCCTAGGCTTAGGTTTTTGGATGTTTAGGGTTTTTGAAACTAATGTTTATTGTAAAAAGGCCTTGAGAGCCTCATTGTAATCATCTTCTTGTGAATGAGCACAGTCGTCACATCTCTTCTTAGAGATAAGCCGCCACCATTCCAGCAAGCTTGTTTTCCGCTGCATTTTGCAGTTTCAACTTATTTCCTTATTGAATAGAAAACTAGTTTTATTGTATCTTTGTTATTCTATGTTAAGCATTTGGTAACAATCTGTAGTCATTTTGTTCTTCTCATAAAATCTAGATCAATATTTCACCAATATTTTCCATACCCTATGCACCAAATTGGGTATCAAAGACTCTCAATGACATATGGTGTTAAAATACCACAGTTGTTTGCATAGATACTTTCAAATAGAAATGGATTTTCTAGACATCACTTCATTAGGTGTGGCTTATAGATACATTGTCAAGATCAAGCAAAAATTTAAGAAGAAGAGGCGAGAGTTTGGATCTGCAAACTCCTCACAGACAAAGCAGGGAAAAGGTAACCCCAACCCATAAAACAAGGGACATAGAAATATGGTCTCTCTCAGGACAACCAGTATAAGCCACAACCCAAGAAGGGTAATGAGAAGTCGTAGAAGGACACGAGAAAATGGTGTGAATACCATAAAATCCCTTGGCACAACACTGAGTAATGTCATTCCAAGAAGTCACTGGTGTCTGAGTTGAAAGATTCTGAGTCAAAGGTAGATTATGAATCCGAATCAAATACAAAAAATGGGAAGTGGATCATCAATGTCGAACCCAGTGCCATTGTCACTACCACCAAAGTCCAACCAAGCGAACCAAAATAACCAGAGGAAGGGGAATGCCTATTTCACTTACATATTTGGTTAAAGGGGACTCTGTTTCATTTCATTGTCGATAGCAACAGTCAGAAGAACATGATTTTAGCATAGGTCATCAAGCGGTTGGACCTGTCGATAACACTGCACCCACAACCCTATACCATCGACTGGCTTCACCAAGTACGAGATCTCTGCGTCATCCAAAAGTGTCATCTTCCCTACAACATCAATCCCTTCAAAGATGAGTTATTGTGTGATATTTATCCCCTTGAATTTTGTGATGTTCTTTTAGGACAACCATATTTGTGGAAGCGACATGTTGTGTATGAGTCTAAACCCAACAGTGTTATTATTACTTTGGGTAGACAATTGTATAGGATACCAGAGGTAGAAATGCCTACCTATATTTATTTAATATTTGTTAAGCAATGTAGTAAGGTCATTTCACAAACCAGGAATTTCCTCTCCTTTGTGATCCATGCTCGTAGTAAGCAGAAGATCATCACCACATCCGTGACCTCTACATAGAACCTCTCTTTGTAGTAGAAGCAAGTGGATGGGATCATGGAAGAGTACAGAAACATATTCTCCTCACCCACCAAGGTGTTGACGCACTGCCAAGTCAATCATCCAATTGATCTAACCCTCGGTGCATCGCTGCCTAATGGAAAATGATGAAATCAAGTGCCAGATCCAAGAGTTTCTTCAAATGGGGCACATATGAACCAGATCCTCCCCTTGTTGAAGCTTGTTTGTGTTGGTGCAAAATATACGGGACCTGGTGGATCTACATTGATTATAGAGCATTAAACAAAATCATAGTCAAGAACCGGTACCCGATTCGCCAAATTGATGACCTTCTTGACCAACTCAAGGGGGGAAATTTCTTCGGTAATATTGACCTAAAGTATAGCTACCACCAGGTTCCCATCAAACCAACTGATGTATGAAAGACAACTTTCAAATCTAAAGAAGGTCTCTTCGAATGGTTGGTCATGCCCTTTGGCTTAACAAATGCACCATAAACTTTCATGAGATTGATGGATGATGTATTGAGACCCTTCACCAACTCTTTTATGGTGGACCATGGTATATATATATGACATCCTCATCTTCATTAGAACTTGGGAAGAGCACGTGCAGCATATTCAACATTTTTTGGGCACTCTATGGTAGCACAAGATATATGCCAACTTGGAAAAATTCTCCTTTGGCATGAACATGGTCCAATACTTGGGATACATTGTTGATGAGCATGGGGTACATGTGGATCCAACTAAGATCCAAGTCATTCATTAGTGGCCAACCTCATCCACACTAACCGATATTTGGAGCTTCTTGGGACTTTCCAACTTCTACCGAAGGTTCGTGTTGGGATTCTCCCATATTGCATGGGCCCTCAGCCAAATAACAAAGGGTGGTGGAAAGGAAACGTTCACATGGGGCAGAAACATCAACAATAATTTGATGATATAAATCATCACTTGTGCTTAGCTCTAATACTCTCCTTACCTGATCTGCAATAACCATTCGAGATTGAGACCGATGCCTCCGACTATGATGTAGGCACAGTTCTCACTCAACATGGTCATCCAATAGAATACCATAGTGAGACACTCTTAGATACTTTTCAGAAATACCCCACCTATGACAAAGCAATGTATTCCATTGTGAAATCATGTCATCAATGGAAACATTACATTCTGGGAAAGGAGACAATCATCCACCCTTATCACAATCCTCTGCAGTTCATACAGACACAGGGGAAGTTGCAAAATGATCACCATCAAAAGTGGTCCACATACCTACAACAGTTCCATATCAACATCAAGTATAAAATAGGGATGACAAATCATGTCTTTGACTGCCTCAGTCGCCCTCCCATCACTACACTCACCACAGTTATCCATTCCTGTGGGAATGAGACATCTGACTGGCCCCAACTTTATCATCATGACCCTGACTTCACCACCACCTATCATCTCTCAGGTACAGGAGCGAATGTCATTGATTTCACATCTAGGATGGATTTTTATTCCATATGGGCCACCTATGTGTTCCAACAAGTGAGTGTTCAAAGATGATTTTGGAGGCTCACTACAGTTAGATGGCAGGACATTTTGGCATGGAGAAAATTGTGGCCATTCTACAAAAACATTTTTATTCACCAAAAATTCGACAAGACGTCAACAAGTATATCAGATCTTGCACTGCATGTTCCATTCCCAATCCAGCCATTGAGAAGAAAGGATTATACACCCCTCTTCCTACTCTCGAGACTCCTTGGGAATCCATCTTGATGGATTACATATATGGCCTTATGTCCACCAAGAATGGAAATGATTATGTATTTGTGGTGGTTGATCAGTTTTCAAACATGACCATTATAAAATCCTACAAGAAGAGAATCATAGCAATAGATAATTCCAAGATCTTCCTCGAACAGGTGTGGGTCCATTTTTGGATACCACGAACCATCACCTCATATTGGGACAACAAGTTCCTCAACACATTTTGGTCGAGTCTCTGGTCACTATTGGACACCAAGCTCACTAAATCCACTTCTTTCCACCCCCAAACTGATGTCCAGACATAGGTTTCCAATCGGATGACTGTGCACATCCTACGCATGTACAACTCTAAGCATTTGTGTACATGGGATGTGAGTCTTCCCTATGTTCATCATAGCTACAAAAGGGCTCTCCATAGCTCCACCAACCATAGCCCATTTCAGGTGGGGTTGGGATTCCAACCCATTAGGTCCCATTGATGTTGCACATAGGAATAATATTCCCATGTTCATTTTGAGGTCGACAAATCCACTAGATTCATTGAGTGGATTTAGCACATCCACTAATAGATCCATGAGATTTTGTAGAAAGACAATGTTAAGTACAATCATTGCCATGATCAACATTAGGTACCACACCAGTTTAAGGTGGGAGACAAGGTCTAGTTACATTTGTAGAAAGAGAGCCTTACAGGGCTCCATCAGAAGCTCCACCCACTTCACTATGGGACTTACAATATCACCAAGGTTCTGGGTAGAAATGATTTTGAGTTCAACACTCCACCCTTCCTTGGCTTGCACACAGTGTTCAATGTGGACCTTCTTCGGCCATATTTTCCACCATTATTGGATACCTCATGTATCACATAACAGTTGACACCAATAGAGCTCAAGCCTAACTAGATGGAATAGGAATCTATTGATCATATAGTGGATACACAAGTCAAGGGAACTCACCAACAGAGTATCCATATTTATCGGGTTGTCAAGGCAAGGCAGCTCCTCCACCAAGGAAAGTGGCTCACCCGGGGCCAAATTTAGCAGAAGTTTCCTCACCTAATGGGGGAACTCAACACAATCAATACCATTTCTTATTAATGGGTGAGGACTGATCCAGGTGGATATTGGTGGCCACCACCCTATTCCAACTGGCTCATATTGACATTTTATAGTTCAGCATGTTCTTCTGTAATTATTTGTAATTGTGGGTTCTACACTTCTGGGATTGTCTAAATCCCTACACAGCTTCCAGGTGGTGATTGGTGGCCTCCACCTAATCCAACTAGCTTATTTTGGATGTTTTCATGTTAGCACATCTTTCTGTACTTTCAGGGCCGTTTTGGGGCCCTAAACAGTGTTTTTTGGGCTTGCCATAGTCAAATTGTAGACGAAGTCAAATTTTGATGAAATAATGTGTATTTCTCGAAAATACCTTTCCAACGATCTATCATGCACCTAAAAAGGAGGTCGTATGCAAAATTTACAACCTAGGGAAGTTGAGGTACCAACTTACCCATCGGGGCCCATATAACTTTTGTAGTTTCATCTCCTAGGGTTAGGTTTTTGGATGTCTAGGGTTTTGGAATTTGTGAGTAATGTTAAAAATGTCTCTGGAGCCTCATTGTAATCATTCTACTCAGACAGATGCACATAGCATCCACATCTCTTCTCAGAGATAGCTACCACCATTCTAGCAAGTTGTTTTCAGTTCTGCAGTTTTGCAGTTTCATCCTATTTTATTTATTCAATAGAAGTTATTGTTCACTGGATATATTTTTTTGTTCTTAGTATCTATTTTTTATTGTATTCATTATGTTATTCTTTTCGTTCCTCTCATAAATCTGAATCAATGAGGCCATTATTTTTTATTGGCATGGGATAATTGGACCTCGTATTCCTTCTTACTTACCTTTCCAAATAATTGTCAGGTTTGTGGTAGGGTCATTCCTTAGACTATTGAAAATGAAGGTGATTTTGTTAGTATTCTATGCTCAACTGCTTGGAAAGATTTAGATTGTCCTCAGCATGTGCCAGTCACCCATAATCAGTTAGTGTTTAACAAACGAATCACTGAACCTTTAGGGATCCTTCTGTAGTTTCCTATTACTTTAGGAGTGAAAGTGTCTATATTGGTGTTATGGTAGTTCGGGACCCCTTGGATTTGACTTTGTTCCTTGGGAGATATTATGTCTACACCATGAAATTTATCGTTTCCACTCTCTTCGAGTGATATATTTCCCTCATAACCAAAACATTATGACTATCAATCAACTTTCATTTGTTGGTCCTACTTTGAATTCTATCCACCAACCCTCCCTAAATGGTCCTTATGTGCAAGTGGTATTTCCCCTACCACAAGTTAAGTATGTGGTAGCATATCCCATGCTTTCAACTATCGAATAAATTGAGCCTCTCATTGCATGCCCATCTTATTTGGATTTAGATGTGATAGTTGACATGGTAATCTCTTCAATAGTGCTATTAGAGTCTAATCTATTTACCCATGTTTCATCTCTCGATATGTATCCCTTGCAGAGTGTTATTCTTCCATACAAAATATATATATTGGAAGCCATGATAGAGGTAGGTCCCTTGACATCTATCCCTTCCAGAGTATGGTCCTCTTGGAAGCCATGATCAAGAAGAGAGTTACGAGCATAGTTTTTCTTCTCTGTGGAAAGCTCATTAAAATATGAACCATAGGTATGGGAATCCAACCCAAAGGGTATGATCATAGTTCTATTCTTGTTTCAATATCATTAAAAAACAAAATAGCCTCATGTCCTATTAAGTTGAGTCTTTCATTAGAACTTGTACCTCAACCTTCATTTCATTTGTCTGTGTCATTTGATCATCTTTCTTCCTCCCTCTCTAGTGAGCATTTACCTATCAGTATCCAGAAGTCTCATTGGGTATAGACATTGGTGACAACATAAGTGTTGGGAAATGAAATGAAGCTTGGGGGGCATGTCTCTGTTGATTAATTGGGTTGGTGTTCAATGATGTCAACCCCTAGAGAAAGTATGGTAGTGAATTTCGATAGCACAATGGTTTGGGTAATGGACCTACCTTTATTTTATGGATAATGGTATGAATTTTGATATATTTTCAGGTAATACTATTATATATGGATAGTACATGTTATGCCATTTCTGGTGGTATGTGGAACATCACATACCTCCTCACAGTTAGAGAGTTATGTCCATGTGACGTTGGAGAACCTTCATGAGTCATCTAGAAGCCCCAAAAGGTCAAAGTAGTCAAAGTGGTTGCAAAGAAAAAATTATTTAAATAATAAAGTTAATGGAGAAACTACGAAGTGGACAAGTGTTTAGAAGTGTGTTATCCCTAAAATAAGGAAAGTAGGTTAAGATGGTTAGAAGGTAATTTAAATAATAAAGTGAAGTGATGAGTGTATTATAAGTCAAAGTGGATACAAAAGAAATTATTTAAATAGTAAATTTAATGGAGAAATTACTAAGTGGACAAGTGGTTAGAAGTGGGTTATCCCTAAAATAAGGAAAGTGGGTTAAGATGGTTAGAAGGTAACCCCTTGAGGAAGCTATATGAAAGTATAAATAAGAGGCAAGGGTCTCTAATTTTTAATCACACTTTAGCATATTGAATATATACAAGTGACTGAGGTACCCAAAGGACATCTAAGCCGAATTTCAGAGGAAAGATGAAGTAAAGAAGGTTGAAATTCAAGGGAAGATAAATTCTTTTGATGATGCTTTCTAAGGTATGTTATTTACAGGTCATCTCACCATTTTCGCAATAACTTTTTTCTAGAATGCTTTAGACCATGAAATTTGGATTCCATTGAGGAAACATATCCAAGTACCTATGATACAATGTTTAGCTTGTGGGTCGTTGTATTTTTGTAGTTACACTCCGTGGAAAATAGGGTTTGTGGTTATTCCTGAAACTAGTCTAAAAGAGGTGTTTCAGGTAAAAACGTCATAACTTCTTCATAACAAATCCAAATTTAGTAAGACAAAATTTATTGGTTAGAGTACAATTTGTGGTATTCTTTGTACCATTTTCAGATCCATACAAAAAATATTATGTGGGGAATGCTCTACAAGTTCTCTCTATAGAATAAGCTAGAATTCAACACTCGTTGATCGTATAGGTTGAGGTACATGTTGTTGCATGGTTGATGCACATTTTTATGGTACAGGTTGATTACATGTTTTTTGGACAAGTTATTTGTATAGGTTTGTTGCATGGTTGATGCATTTGTTTATGGCACAGGTTGAGGTATAGGTTGATGTATGGTACATGTTGGCACGGGTTATTGGTACTGGTTGTTACAAGTTTATAGCAGTATATCTCACAATGATAGTGTGACAGTGATTCCATCATTCTAATTCTATGTCAGGGTAGTTGGATGGGGCAACGACAGGTGGTTGTAGCCACCTTCCAGTTGTAGCCGGAGAATATAGGGGGTTGTAGCCTCCTTCTAGTTGTAGCCAGAGAATTGGGGAGTTCGAGCTTCCCTCAAGTTGTACCCTAAGAAACTAGGGGGTTGTAGCCTCCTTCTGGTTGTAGCCAGAGAATTGGGGAGTTGGATATTCCTTCGGGTTGTAGCCTGAAAAACTAGGGGGTTGGAGCCTCCTTCCAGTTGCAGCTGGAAAACAAAGGAATTTGGTGCTTCCAATGAATGTAATTATTAAAGACATATAAGAAAAATCATTATGTGTTTTTCTCCCACTTTGGGTTTCGACATAAAAAAATTGGTGTACTGTGTATGTGTATGATTTCTCATTTTTTAATTGTTTATTTACTCTGCAACTATTGGATGATAATGATACATTGATATAACACTTGAATTTTGTGGTTAAAGAGGATTATTTCTCTATTATCGATCCACCCCCCCTCTCAGTAATAAATGATTGGTATCAAAATCGGTTCCTTCAAGAATCAGTTTAACCACTGAAAGGTAGATCATGGAGAGAAACAACATGTATAAACATGGAATACCATAGTTTGATGGATAGAAGTATGCATTCTAGAGAAGAAGGATGAAAACATATATACAGGCACAGGGATTTGAAATTTGGCAATCTATAGTAGATGGATACAAAGAACCAACAGTTTCGCCAACAAGTGAAAAAGCAATAAAACTCGGTCAAAATAATTCCAAAGCCAAAAATGCACTTATGAATGGTCTTGGTGAATCGGTATACACAAAAGTTATGCATTGTAAATCCGCTAAAGATATTTGGGAAAAAATTCAAAATATTTATGAAGGAGATTCAAAATTCAAAGAATCAAAACAACAAAGCTTCAAACTTACAAAGGTCAGTTCTAACAACCAAAGATGAAGGAAGATGAGAATATTGCAACTTACTTCTTACAAGTTAATGAAACAATAAATCAAATCATAGGATTGGGAGAAGAAATTAAAGAATCTGTAATTGTTCAAAAGGTATTAAGATCTCTTCCTATGACATTTGATCCTAAGATATCATCACTAGAAGAAAGAGAAGATCTAGACTCAGTAAGCATGGAAAAACTACATGGAATATTCACAGCATATGAAATGAGAACTGAACATGAAAATATAGATACAAAAGAAGAAACTTTCAAAGCATCCAAAAGGTCAAAGAAAAATGGAAAGAAAAAAGAAAAAGAACATAGCAGCAGCAGTGACATCTCGGAAGATGATGAAGAAATGGCCAATTTTGTTGAAAGAGATTGAACAAGGTAACCAACGACAGATATAAACACAAGCTTCCATTGATTTGTTTTAATTGTGATGGTATTGGTCATTTTTCTAACAAAATTCCTCATAATAAAAATAAGGGGAATGATGAAGATTACTCAAATAGAAAACAAACATATAAAGGCAAAGGAACCACAAAGAAAGTTTTCA
The DNA here is from genome assembly GCA_009831015.1 of Picea engelmannii. Classification (NCBI taxonomy): domain Eukaryota; kingdom Viridiplantae; phylum Streptophyta; class Pinopsida; order Pinales; family Pinaceae; genus Picea; species Picea engelmannii. The sequence goes on along the minus strand of ML797792.1, from coordinate 263,806 downwards.
ATAAAATCTTATGCACCAAAGAAGGCATCTCATCATCAGATGAAGATGAAGTCAATGACAGTGAGACAGAAAGAGTTATATTCATGGAAGTAGAAGAATATGATAAAGAATCCACCGAAGAAGAATATGAAGAGGCATAAGTTGACTACCGAGAAGAATTGTTGACTGCCATAGAAGTTATAAGAAGATAAAATAGGAAAAACAAGAAGCTACAAGAAGAACTGGACAAGAAGGAAGACACTCAAGAACTAGAGAATATCATCACAGAATTGAAGGTTCAAATAGAAGAATATAAAATAATTGAAGAAGGACTCAAAGAACAATTAGAAGACAGAGACAAGATCATTGTAAATTTGGAAGCAGTGATTGTGACATTGAGAAAGGATCTTCAAAAAAAAAATATGTAGAACAACTCAAAAGTTTTGGATGACATTATCAATAGTCAAAGGCCTAATCATGACAAGTCCATACTTGGATACAAATAGGCGGAAAATGGATCATGCTCCAAGGCAACAAAACAAGAAACATATCAAAAAATTTATGCAGAAACAATCAAAGAGGATAGGAATACCTACAAGGAAGATTATAGGGACACTCCTCCACCGAGAAGATTCAGATTTCATAATCAACGACCGACAGATAAAAAAAAAAAAAGGCCTTGGGAAGAAGAACGATTCATAAGAGTAACTCCTTTCATAATATCTTCAACTCCCAGGTATCAAACTATATTTTTGAGTTTATATTATGCATGCAATATTTTTGGACATAAAGTTGTAAATTGCAGAGCTAATGGCAGGAACATAATTGTTTATCAAAAAAGGCCTAGTGAAATAAAAAGAAGAAAGCTACAACAGGTTTGAATCATTGAGCACTGAAGTGGAATGCTACAAGTGAAATAACTTTGGACACATGGCCAAATATTGTAGAGTGACAGTCCCTCCCAGAGAACCACAATAGAACAATAATAGTCACAAATAGGAGCCTCAGAAGAGAACATGGATAAGAAATCAGAATTGGTATAGTAATGAAGAATGCACACTCGCTCTACAATCTAAGTAGAAGAAGTGTGGTTGGTATATTGACAGTGGTTTTTCAAAACATGAAGAACAGGTGAAAAAAGACCATATCCCAAAGATCGCAAGATTGGAAATAAAACAAGATGAAAAAAAAATTACAGAGAAAAGGAAAGATGTCAGATACATAAATATTTGGAAAATAACTAAAAGAAAAGAAGGACAGGTAAATAAGGAACAGGTTCAAGATATTGTACTTTCAGGGACTATAGTGAAATATAAATCCACGGACAGAAAGAAACAAGTCAAAGCTCAAAGAGATGATGAATATACTAATGAAGATGATGATGAATACACTTCAGAGTAGGAATTGTTCTAAGTCATTCGGCTTAGAGACTCCCAGATAATATGAATAATAGATAGGGGGTGTCTATGCGGTAGTTGAGACAGACTAGAGAACCATCCTTCGAGTAGCTTGTAGAATTTGAGTAGACATATTCAATTCATTCAGCTAGAATAAGCACAATATGATAGATTAATCGGTGTTACTAGTACTTCATGATAGTACCGTGACATATGAGTCAAAATTATGGACAATTGTGTAGCAGAGCCTTGAATAGTATGGACATATGTGGACATGAAATCGTCTTTTCTAAACGGGGAACTTGAAGAAGAAGTATGCATTGAACAATTGGTTTCTAGAGCATGGTACTCTAGAATGGATAAATATCTACAACGAGCAGGGTTTATAAAAGGAAATGCAGACAACAACCTCTACATCAAGGTAACTCAAGATGATATTTTATTAATTGAAGTTTATATTGATGATATTATTTTTGGAAGTATTGATGGCAGGTTAAGCTAGAAATTTGCAAAGGATATGAAGAATGAATTTGAAATGTCATTACTTGGAGAACTATCATTCTTTATAGGTCTTCAGATACGTCAAAGAAACCAAGGAATTTTTATTTCTCAAACTAAGTATGTCATAGAAATGCTAAAGAGGTTTGGAATGGAAGATTGCAAACAAGTTACCACTCCTATGCAAACCAGTTGCAAGTTGATAAAAGATGATGATTCAAAGTCTACAGACTAGAGGAAATATAGGTCAATGATTGGTAGATTACTATATGTGACAACATCCAAACCAGATGTAATGTTGGCAGTTGGATAGGTGGCATGATTTCAAGTAGCACCAAAGGAATCACATGTATTAGCAATGAAGAGGATTTCTAGATATCTCAAAGGAACATAAGCGTTTGGATTATGGTATCCAAAAGGAAAGGATATATCACTTATTGCCTACACATATGCATATTAGGAAGGTTGCATTGATGACTGACAAAGCACCAATGGAGAAGCATTCTACTTGGATATACAAGTTGACAATTATGAGCCCAGTCCAATCTATTGTGATAATACAAGAGCCATAAGTATCTGAAAGAACCCAGTGATGCACTCCAAGGCGAAGCACATTACAATAAAGTATCACTTTCTATGGGAACAGGTTGCAGAGAAAAACATCAAAGTTGAGTATGTGGGCACAAAAGAACAAGTGGCAGACATATTTACAAAACCGCTTCCATGGGAAGCCTTTGAGTATCTTCGCTAGAGACTCGGAGTAATTTCTACTCCAAAATGAAAGCTTTTGAATGTTTATCTTATATGTATTAGATTTACATGAGGAAGCACCATAGAGAGGAAAGTTCAGGTTGGGAGATCAGTTTTAGGAAGATTTCATTTGAGGGGAGTATCCCCAAGGACAGTTCAGTTAGGGGGAGAAACCCCAGATGGAAAGATACATTTTCCATTGATGACAAATGGGGAGAGATTTATCAGATGCAGAGCACATAGGCATGGTTCCAGGGGGAGAGATGGTCACAGGGGGAGCATGAGTGACATGAATTTAGTATTTCATCAAAGTACTGCCATCAATTTCAAAGGGGGATATTGTTGATTAATTGGGTTGGTTGTCATTGATGTCAACCCTTGGACAAATTTCGATAGCACAATGGTTTGGGTAATGGACCCAATTTTGTTTGATGGATAATGGTATGAGTTTTGATATATTTTTAGGTAATATTATTCTAAATGGATAGTACATGTCATGCCATTTCCGGTGGTATGTGTAATGTCACATAACTCCTGACGGTTAGAGAGTTATGGCCATGTGAAGTTGGAGAACCCTCATGAATCATCTAGAAGCCCCAAAACGTCAAAGTAGTCAAAGTGGTTGCAAAGAAGAAATTATTTAAATAATAAAGTGAAGTTATGAGTGTACTATAAGTCAAAATGGATACAAAAGAAATTATTTAAATAATAAATTTAATGGAGAAATTACTAAGTGGACAAGTAGTTAGAAGTGCATTAGCCCTAAAATAAGGAAAGTGGGTTAAGATGGTTAGAAGGTAATTTAAATAATAAAGTGAAGTAATGAGTGTACTATAATACAAAGTGGATACAAAAGAAATTATTTAAATAATAAATTTAATGGAGAAATTACTAAGTGGACAAGTGGTTAGAAGTGGGTTAGCCCTAAAATAAGGAAAGTGGGTTAAGATCGTTAGAACGTAACCCCTTCAGGAAGCTACATGAAAGTATAAATAAGAGGCAAGGGTCTCTCATTTTTAATCACACTTGAACATATTGAATATATACAAGTGATTGAGGTAACCAAAGGATATCTAAGACAAATTTCAAAGGGAAGGTGAAGTAAATAAGGTCGAAATTCAAGGGAGGATAAATTATTTTGATGATGCTTTCTAGGGTATGCTATTTATCGGTCATCTCACATTTTTTGCAATAATGTTTTTTTCTAGAATGATTCAAACCGTGAAATTGGGAGGCCATTGAGGAAACATATCCAAGTATTTTTTATACAATTTTCAGCTTGTGGGTGTTGTATTTTTGTAGTTACACTCCGTGTAAAATAGGGTTTGTGGCTAGTCCTGAAACTAGTCTAAAGCAGGTGTTTCAAGTAAAAACGTCATAACTTCTTCATAACAGATCCAAATTTAGTAAGACCAAATGTATTAGTTATATTATAGTCTTTAGTATTCTATGTACCATTTTCAGATCCATACAACAAATATTCCATGTGGGACATGCTCTAAAATTTTGTTCTATAGAATAATCCAGAATTCAACACTCGTTGATGGTACATGTTGGTGCATGGTGATGCACTTGTTTATGGTACAGGTTGATTATAGGTTGTTTGGAAAGGTTATTGTGACAGGTTCTTTGTATAGATTTGGTGCATGGTTGATGCATTTGTTTATGGTACAGGTTGATGTATGGTACATGTTGGCACAGGTTATTGGTACTGGTTGTTACAGGTTGATTACAAGTTGATTGGTATAGATTTAGAACAGTATAACTCACAGTGATAGTGTAACAGTGGTTCCATCATTCTACTTCTATGTTAGGGAGGTTGGAGGGTGCAAGGACAAGTGTTTGTAGCCACCTTCCAATTGTAGCCAGAGAACATAGGGGGTTGTATCCTTCTTCTGGTTGTAGCCAAAGAATTGGGTAGTTGGAGCTTCCCTCAAGTTGTAGCCTAAGAAACTAGGGGGTTGTAGCCTCCTTCTGCTTGTAGCTAGAGAATTGGGGAGTTGGAGCTTCCTTCATGTTGTAGCTTGAGAATCTAGGGGGTTGGAGCCTCCTTCTAGTTGTAGCTGGAAAACAAAGGAAGTTAGTGCTTCCAATGAATGTAATTCTTAAAGACATATAAGAAAAAGCATTTCATTTTTTTTCCCGCTTTGGCTTTCCACGTACAAACATTGGTGTATTGTGTATGTGTATGACTGCTCATTTGTTCATTGTTTATTTACTCTACAACTATTGGATGATAATGCTACATTGATATAACACTTGCATTTTGTGGTTAAAAAGGATTATTTTGCTATTACTGATTCACCCCCCCTCTCAGTAATCCAACAATCTCCAGCCTCTGATCATCCTATTGGAGTTAAGTTGCTAGCTTATCAAGCTAGGCCAAAAGTACCAATCACCCATGGGTATCCTCCCTCGAAACCTTTGGAAATTACGTTGGGAAGTTTCGAGCACAATTGGTTTTCGGTTTTAATCTCATTAAATAATGAAACTGGTTATGAGCATAGTTTATTTTCTAGTTTCAATCTCACAAAAAAATGAAACCTACCCAAACATATTTTTTCTTTGTTTCAAGCTTGTGTAAAAATGAAACCAATACCGAGCTTAGTCTTTGTTCTTTCTCATGCTCGTAAATACATGATAATAGGTTACCGAGCTTAGCCTTTGTTCTATCTTGTGATCGTAAATACATGAGAATAAGTTATCGAGTATAAATTTATCACTTTTTCAGACTCGTAAAATAAATACAAAGAAGGAACCCATTGGAGATTCCTTTAAGCTCTTTTCGGACTCCTTCAAATGGAAAATATTTTCAAGCAATATTGTTGTATTTCACACTCGTTAAACTGAATTAGAAATCACATCTATTGAGCGGTATTTTATCACTTTTTTGGTCTCATCAAACTACTTACGAAAAAGGAACACCATGGCCGTATTGGTTAGGAGAGTTCTCCTAGGTATTTTTTTTATATTTTTTTCGGACTTGGGAGACTAAACTTATGAAAAATTTCATTTGGATTCTTATTTAAGAATCTTTTCAGACTCTCTAAATATGAAAAGACCATTGATTTTCCTTTCCTTGGGATCCTAAAATTACACAGAGAAGGACCCATATGGGACTGAACCCTTCCTTCTTCAGGTTCGTTAAACATGTGAATATGGGACTCATCAAAGATGAGTTAAACAAGCATTTTTTATCTGCCTCGATCTCTCTAAAAATAAAGAGGTAATCTCCTATCTGGGTGGGGGGGGGGATTGGGAAGTGCATCGAGTTATTATATATTAATGGCATCTATTTTTTCGCCCTTGAACATGGCACTTCTCTCCGCTTCAAGTTATCTTCTTTTCTCCACATCATTTCAATCCTATGTGTCATCATACTCTTTTTAAGGAAATATTTGGTTGTCACCACATCTAATTTTGGTTTGTATGTTGTTGAGTCAATGTTGGAAAGTCATCTACCATGCTACCACATGTTCAAGGGAATTCAACCTCTACAGTGTCATTTACCATCATCCTTGTGTCACTTTATAATCATTTGATCCATCACCATTCATCACTATCCTACATTTGTTTCATGTCATTGATGGGGGATACATCAAGGCCCTCCTTCGACGAGTCTATTCATGTAGAATTTAGTACATCATCTAGGAACTAGACTTAGAAACCATTTAGTACCCTGGGACCTACATGCCTCAATGGTATGTTTCCTCACATTTGATGGTGGGTTTACATCATCAAACTCTGATCGAATAATTCCACGAGTGTTTGAATTCAACTCATTCATTCACACTTGTTGGACTATACTGGTGGTACCTTGGGAATCATTTTCATCAATGGTGAACTCCCTCGCACTTGTTAACAATTTTCATTATCGAACGACAATCAAGTGGGTTCTACCATGCTCGACATCAGTACATTTATTCGCATAGCTAGAACCATACCAAGTGTCGAATTGGGACGAAGACCCTAGGGCCTTTTTGGGACCCCCTTCATATATGTTCCTATCCTAGGCTGCGATGGAGATTATGAAGTTCAATTCTTGTACTGATGTATATTGTTACATCGATCCATGTTGTATTGGTCTATGGCTATTTTTTTTCATGTTGTAGCTCCAATGTTTACAATAGCGTGGATACATTATGATCAAGTCATGGAAATATGGATCCACGTTGTATGTTCAGTGGCCATATTCTTAGTCAGTACTTTCGTGGATCCGTAGTGTATTGGTTGGCGGCCATGCTTTGAGTCCATTTTGTATGAGAATGGGTATTCCTACCTTGGGATGATATATGTATATTGATTAATGACTGTGTGCATCTTCCAAAAGGTTCTCCTTCTTCATTCCCTTGATGCACAAATTTTGCAAAGCGTTTTGGTCATCATTTTCTCTTATGACCTCACGCTTTTGGGGGAATATTTTATACACCATTTTTTCACACTTAGAAAAGTGTCTCATTTCACCTTGTTAAGCGTCACAAGTGTCACATCTCACTTTGCTAAGTGTCACAATTATGACATCTCACTCTGTAGGTGTCGCGACTGCAATGGGGTATTCCACTAAGTGTCATGGCACAAATATGATTTTCTAAGTATTACAACCTCAACACCATGTAAAAATAACATGGCATGATCCCTAGTTAATGTTTAGGAGCAAAACCATCATTTGGAGGCCGAAAGCCCACTGTTTACCTTGTCTTTTTTTCCTTTTTTTACCAAATATTCCCCTCTGCCCATGCATAGGGGGAATCATCTCTCCTTTCTTAGTTATAGGGGGGAATCCATGATTCCCTTTCTCCCACTCTGGGGGAGTGTCCTTGTAGTTAGAGAGGTTTCCACAAATATAGGGTGGTTGGTTTGAGAAGGATCTGGGTTGGTTTGGTTGTTTTCATTAAGATATGTTTCGAACATCTTGCATCCTATGTTGGGACAGGTCCATAACCATGAGGATAAATCAAATCCTAACCCAATCCACCAAATAATCAACCATACTCTCCATTTATACATGTTGGTTGGACCTCTTGAATCCTATATAATCAGGGCCATTCATGATGAAAAGGGGGGAGGCCATACTAAGCATCAAACTTCTGATCTTCGAATAAAATTGGGGGAGAATGATAAGAGAAAGAAACCTTTGTTCTTAAAAGAAAATATTCAAGGTGTTAGCATTGATATTCACCCTCATACTGCAAGAGGATAATCCCATTACCCATCAAAATGTTTGTGGAGGTAGGTTTATGAGTGGAGGTCAAATGGACAAAACTCAGTACAAGAATTTTTTAACACATAAATTGGACAAGCAATGCATAGAGAAATGAAGTCCTCATTAACTTCAATCAGTGGTTTAAGGTTAAAGGTGAGTGGAGGGAACAATTAGTGAGAAAGGTGAATAAGGCTGCCATGGGAATCTGGCTTTCAACATGCTCGGTGAAGAAAAACTCAGGCTCAAGAGAACTCTTGAACTTAAGTTTCAGACGATGAAATATATCAAAGAAAAATAATAATCAAACCTCCATTAATATGTGACTACAACAACTCATCTAGATCCTCCATGCACAAGCATTTTAGCATATGAAGAAACAAGATAACAAAGAAACTGACTAAAATTGGTCACAACAATATTGTAATCAAACATACATTAAAATACAACTACAACCCTCGTCTGGATCCTGCATGCAAAAGTGTTTCAACACAGATTAAACAATATGATGAAAGAAATTGACTTATATTGATGTGAAAGTCTCAAGTCTCATACAAAACCAGAGAACAACTTTGTTATCAAAATATTACAAAACAAGGAGCTATGCTCAACCAGTTGATGACCATAACAAAATATTGAACTAATCTACTTATTCTCATATCATTCCACAACTACCAGGAGTGTGATATGGCCGCCCCATTCAAATATTTACATCTGTGCATCCTTGTGTTAGATTGTATGTGTATCCTTCTGTCAAACGCAAGCTCAGATCAACATGGGTGTGCAGGAAAAAATTGTCCATCGTGGCACCTCGGGCTGATAGTTCTGTCTCCACGGCCAGGCCCTTCATGATTTCTATTTATGGAGTGAGTTGAGGTTTCAACCACCAGTCCTTATTTAATTAACTAATCTCTCATCGGGATCAGGATGAGGCTTAATGCCTAGGGGGCTGCCATGCGCTACTCTTAGATTTAATGATATATAAGCACATTATTGTGGAGCCGTCAAGGGCGGTTTGGATCCACATCGCTTTTGTGCCCGCAATCCACCAACTTTTGCCATGTATCTCTTTCGATATACCATGGTTTTGATTGCGGTACCACTCAAGAATTTAATTGTTCGAGCATGTTGCGTCCCCGCAATGAAGCGTGGTCATCGATTTGGCCACGATCTGTGATCTGGGTGACCCTGCCGCTTTAGCACCCCTGTTAAAGTTTTATCTATCTTCCATATTAGAACTCCCCTATCGGATTTAGTGATGGCACAAATTTCATCTTAGAGCTCGGGAGCTTTTGAACGCGGAGCATGAATATCTCTTGAAGTGATTTTCTCCCAGAGTGATGTGGCAGTCTCTCATCACTTCAACACTTCGGAGTTCAAAATATTTTGAATGAAAAGTGTATATAACTCCTAGAGTTTCAAACTTGCGAAGTGAATAGTGTGTGCTTATCAATAATTAAACCTTGATTAGGTTGCTTTTATCATTTAAATATTTTGGGACTTCAGGGCTCCAGAGAGCTGTGCTTGCTCTGGATGGAAAATCCCAGAGTGACACTCTTCCGGAGTGATGTGTTGGCCTGAAATGAGTGCCATGTGTTTCAATAGATGAGCACAATGTGTCAGTTCTAGATGAATGCCACGTGTCTATGGAAAATGAGTGCCATGTGTCTCTGGCACTTCAAACTTCTAGATTTTATGGATGTAAAGCATTGAAATCTCTCGAAGTAGTACGGGCCTGAAGTGACATGCCTCTTCGGGACGTCGGGGTTCCGATACTTCATGGGTTCACTCTTGATTTTAAACCCCGTGCAATTTCGACACTTCAAATGCACAAAAACCGTCGATTTGAGTGGCATGTTGGATCTCCACCATTGAAAAATGAACCTGACCACTGCTTTCTTTTCAACCAAAAATAGACTCCCTTTGAGTCCTGCACTTGGATGCTTCTTGTGTAGACCACAAAATTGGATGAAATGTTTCCCATGACAACTATATGTGATAACATTTTCTCCACAGGGGATGGCATGCTCTCTGTGAGATGCCAAGAACAAGAAGTTCTAGTGCCTTAGCCTTTGGGTTGTGGAGTTGAGCTCAAACTGAAAATTGAGACTGCAACTAAACCCTGGTGCCTTTTTTGGGCTATGGAGTCTCTTATTCAAACAAGCTACTAAAAATGAACACACTGAAAAACAATCTGTGAACTAAAAATCAAATGCTTGAACTATGAGCTTATTCTCCTACTACCTACTTTATTCGATTGAAAACCAACTCAATCATGTGTAATTCCACTTCCAATGAAACCAAGAAAAAATTTGACTGAGAACTGTAACTCTGTGCATGTCACTATTTAGAATAATCCAAAGAGGATATATCAAATGCGACAAAAAGTTGGTAGGAATCTGGTACTTACGGTTGCAAATGATGATCATTCTAAAACTTACAACCTTTGGGATTTTGGAAAAATAAGAATCCATCCATCTTGTTATTGGATATTGAAACTCCTGAAAATCCTCCAACTAGTTGAGAGGACAAAATTGTTGTTGTGTAAGATATGCATTATAAACAAGATTGATTTACTCATGTCCTCGTTGAAATGTCTCATGAAAGTCATGTGATTCGTAACCATAAAGGGCAGAAAGATACTCCTGATACTGCTCATCTTGTTGTTTGAAATGAATGGGTATGTCTTCTGCATTGCTAGTTTTTCCTCGTTCTAGCTCCAACATGTCATCTTCAGAATTATAGATTTCCTTTTGCTCAACAATTTCAGGAGGAAGGAGAAATATTTTCTCGTGACCTTCAACATCACTTTCCTCATAGTTAGTCAAATATTTATGAGAATGTAGAACAACAGATGTATCATAACAACAACTAACTAAGTCACCTACAAGATGTATCTAGAGCCTTTTTATCATCAGTTTCATCATTAATGTAATTCCCAACATCATATTTTTGAATAAAAGGATCAGAATAAGACTCATATATAACCAAATCTTCCTCCACTTCCTCAACGGAAAACTCCCTTTTATTTTCACTACTAGAAGAACTAATAAGTGACTATCGAATATGAGATCCAAATTCTTCACAATAGTTTTCAAAAATTAAATCAATTGGAAAACACCTTGTACAATGCTTACTGAATGCAACATGGAATTTCTCCAGGGAGGAGATGCTAGTGGGGGGAAAGAATCGATACCACTCATGAGAATATCCCTCTATTGAGTACATGAACATATTCGTTAATACATCCTCATGATGTATTCCCCATTGATGCATGAGTTCATGAAACTCAAGCAAATGATCAGCAGGGTTGTCATCTCTATGTTCTCTAAATATGGGCAAGTAATCTCCCCATTCATCTATAGTCGGAACAACATTTGGAAAACTAGGAAAAATAGAGAAATTTAAAGGAGAAAACCTTTGCTTCCATTTGAAAATATGACTTCTTAAAACTGTGGAGTTGCCACTGGATTCTTTAACCATGGAGTCACTAGGTGAATGATATGCAGTCTGAATGTGTCTAGCCTTTGTTCACCATCAAAGATCATATTTGATCGTTGTCATTCTCCCTGAGAATGATATTCTATTACTATGTTCCCTGGAAATAGTTCCAATAATGTTAGCACTAAGAGTCACCCTGATACTGCAAAAGGATAAGCACAGTACCCATGAAAATGTTTGTGGAGGTAGGTTTATGAGTGGAGGTCAAATGGACAAAACTCAGTACAAGAATGTTTTAACACAGAAACTGGACAAGCAATGCATAGGGAAATGAGGTCCTCATTAACTTCAGTTACTGGTTTAAGGTTAAAGGTGAGTGGAGGGAAGACTTAGTGAGAAAGGTGAACAAGTCTGCCATGGGCATCCAGATTTCAAGCAGCTTGGTGAAGAAAAACTCAAGCTCAAGAGCACTCTTGAACTTAAGTTTCAGACGTTGAAATATATCATAGAAACATAATAATGAAACCTCCATTACTATTCTACTACAACAACTCTTCTGGATCCTCCATGCACGAGCATTTCAGCATAAGAAGAAACAAGATAACAAAGAAACTGATTGAAACTAGTCACAACAATACTGTAATCAAACCTACATTACAAAATGACTACAACCCTTGTATGGATCCTCCATGCATGAGTGTTTTATCACATATTAAACAAGATGATGAAAGAAACTAAATTTTATTAATGCAAAAGTATCAAGTCTCATACAAAACCAGAGAACAACTCTATTATAAAATATTACAAAACAGGGAGCTCTGCTCAACCAATTGACGACCATAAAAAAATATTGAACTAATCTACTTATACTCAAATAAGTCCACAACTACCAAGAGTGTGATCTGGCCACCCCATTCAAAGCTTTGTGTATGTGCATCCCTGTGTCATAATGTGTGTGTATCCTTATGTCAGACACAAGCTCAAATCAGCATGGGTCTGCAAGAAAAAACCGTCCATCGTGGTACCTCAGGCTGACAGTTTTGTCTCCATGGCCAGGCCCTTCATGCTTTCTATTTATGGAGTGATCTGAGGTTTCAACCACCAGTCCTTATTTAATTAACTAGTCTCTCATCAGGATCAGGATGAGGCTTAACGCCTAGGTGGATTCCATGCATTGGTCTCGGATTTGATGCTATATAAGCACGTGATTGCGGGGTCGTCAAGGGTGGTTTGGATCCACACCTATTTTGTGCTCGCAATACACCACCTTTCACCACGTATCTCTTTCACTGAATCACAGTTTCAATTGCGGGACCGCTCAAGAATTTTATCGTTCGAGCATGTTGTGTCCCCACAATGAAGTGTGGCGTTGATCTGGTCGCAATTTATGATCTGGGTGACCGTGCTACTTTAGCGCCCATGATAAATTTATATATGTATACCATATTAGAACTCCCCTATCGGATATATTGATGGTGCAAATTTCTTAGAGATCGGGAGATTTTGAACGTGGAGCATGAATATCTCCCGCAGTGACTTTCTCCCAGAGTGACATGGAAGTCTCTCGTCACTTCGACACTTCAGAGTTCAGAATATTTTGAATTAAAGTGTATATAAATCCTGGCGTTCCAAACTTGTGAAGTGATTAGCATTTTATTATCACTAATTAAACTTGTATTAGGCTACTTTTATCATTTAAATATTTTGGGACTTTCAGGCTCCGAGCTTCGGAGAACTGTGCTTACTCTGGATGGAAAACTCCTGGAGTGATGTGTTGGAATAAAATGAGTGCCACGTGTTTCAATAGATGATATCCATGTGTCAGTGCCATATGAATGCCACATGTCTCCAGTGAATGAGTGCCATGTGTCTTTGGCACTTCATACTTAGGGAGTTTCTGGATGTAAAGCATTGAAATCTCCCGAAGTGACACGTCTCTTCGAGACTTCGGCGCTTCAACACTTCGGGGTCCTGGTAATTCAAGGTTTCTCTCTTGATGTTAAACCCCGCATGATTTAGACACTTTAAATGCACAAAAATCGTCGATCTGAGTGGCCTGTTGGATCTCCACCATTGAAAAATGAACTCGATAATTGCTTGTTTTTCATCCCAAAATAGACTGCCTTTGAGTCCTACGCTTGGACGGTTCCTGTGCAGACCACAAACTTGGATAAAATTATTCCCATGAAAACTATATGTGATAACACAAGGGTTGAAGAGGTGGCTTGAAGGAATAACTACATCATCAAGTTATAAACTTCTTGATTTTAATTTAATAAAACTTGGCTTATTTCTATATCTCTTTTGTTCGATTCTTGTTCCATGTCTCAAATCATGTTTATTAGATTGGTTCATTATATTATAACCTTGGATAGTAGTATGACGGAATAGTTTTTGTACTTTGCAGGATAACTTGCGGAAAGGAGCTTGGATTTAGAGCTCAATGGTTAAGGATAGCAAGGACAACATTCAGGAAAATGTGTGCAAGTTCATATCATATTCCTTCTCCTTAATTTTATTTCATGAAATAAAGAATATATGATAAGTAGATTAAGAAATATATAACCATTTGTTTGAGTCTTTCTCAATCAAACGAAACCTGGTTGAGGGGGATTTCACCTGTCTCCAAAGAGGATTCTTTCACCACACTTTGTTTCCCTCATCAAGAAAAAATAGTCGCGGTATACCAACTTACCTACTTTAATTTTGATTCATGCATTGGTAATGTTACTTTAATAGAACAAAGCCCATATTTTTACGAGAATGTTGGAGTGGGCCTTTTAAAATATTCAACACTAATGGGAACGTTCCTCTCCCACCACCCAACATTTCTCCTCTCCCACTTCCTGACATTCCTCTTGTTGTCACCCAGATAAACAAGATTTCGATTAGTGCTAGTAGTTCCATTGAATCATGTGATCCTTGGATAGTACCATGTCATACACAATATGAGAGATATGGTGAGCAATTTTTTGTTATTCCAATTGAGTTGGCCTATCAATCCATACAATCTTCCTATGTGGCCAGTTCTGATATTGTTGATTGAACAAATATGATTTTAGATGAATACTCTCACTCCTCTTGGATTATTTCTACTTCATCTCCTGGTCCTTTTGATGATACTTTCCCTACTAATGAAAGTATCATGGATATTATGTCTCTGGAGGACACTCCATGGGATTATGGTCATAATCATTCCTCATTTCTCCCCCGAGCTCGAGACTATTGAGGGTCATTTAGAATCTTCATTTCCATTTGAGGAAATTGAGAATTCCCAAACTCCCATCTTAATCCATGATGTTTTATCTGAAGGAAATTTAGGGAATATCTTTGTTACTATGCCAATTAATATTTTGGTAAACACTAAGGTCATGCAAAACATTCATATAGATACCTCTTGTTCCTCTGATGAAATTCTCACTTTTACGGCCCTATTCCAAGAATTACGTGATGTATTTGCTTGGTCTTACGAAAAAATTTCTGGTATCGATCCACAAATTATTCTTTATGAAATTAATATATATCCTGAAGCCAAGCCTGTTAAAAAAAATATTGTCATGTTCATCCATGAATAGCCACTGCAATTAAAGAAGAATTTGAAAAGATTTTATTTATCATGTACCTTTGACTGATTGGGTTTTCAATATTGTTCTCGTCATGAAGAAACAAGGAACGATCCGTGTATGTATTGATTATAGGGATAGTAATCAGGATTGTCCAAAAGATAATTATCCAACCACTTTTATCGATCATATAGTCAATGGTTGTGCCAGTAGTGAAATTGTCTCATTTATGGATGGTTTTTCCAGCTATAATCAAATAAGCATACTACCATCAGATCAGCATAAAACTGCTTTTATTTTTCCTTGTAGTATTTTCTCCTATTGAAAGCTTCCTTTCAGACTTAAGAATGTTGTCACTTATTTTCAATGAGATTTTTCTTATTCATTTCATGACATTAAGAAGATTGTTTAACCATATCTTGATGATTTTCCTACACATTCCATGTGACGTCAAGATCATCTGCAACATCTACAAGCCATGTTCCTTAGATGTCAACATTACAATATTCGCTTACATCCACATAAATGTGTATTTTGTGTGGAATCGGGATGCCTTTTATGTTTCATCATATCTAAGCACGGGATCTATATTAATCCCTTGAATACTGAGGTCATACTGAACTTACCTCCTCCTTCTACATTACACCAACTCCAAATTTTGCAAGGGAAGGAAAAAAATTTACGTCGATTCATTCCCAATTACATTGAACTGACCAAAGGTTTTACTCAACTTCTTAATAAATGAGTTCCTTTTGTTTGGGATGACATCGCTTAAAAGTAATTTGATACTTTTAAGGACATGTTAACTCATACATCAATGTTACATCCCCCAGATTACAGTCAAGATTACTTTTTGTACATTTTCTCTTCTGATAGTACCATTGCTATGGTGCTTGTCCAAGAGGATGAATTGCATGATGAACATGTGATCTACTATTTAAGTAGGAGTCTTACTACTTCCGAAATCAAATATTCACATGTGGATAAATTGGAATTGGATGTTGTTCAAGTTGTCCAACTTTTCTGTCACTATATATTATTGCGTAAAACAACCATCATTTCTTATTGCAACCCCATGCAACATATTTTGACTAGACAGGTGCTAGGGGAAAATACTCCAAATAGATCATTATCCTACAAGAGTTTGATTTGGAATTTGAGAAATCCAAGTCCAAGAAATCTTTGGTTTTTGTTGAGTTAACTTGTGACCTTCCCTCAATTGAAATAGAAAGTGTGGTAGAAGATTTGATTTTTGATGAATCTATTTTTTTGATCAGTTCTTCAGATCCCTAGTATGGAGACCACATAATATATCTCCAAACCCAAACTTTTCGACCTGATTTTTCTAGTACTGAACATCGTCGAATTTTATACCAATCTCGAAAATACAGTATTGTTGGTGATACCCTCTATTGTCATGGTGTTGATTCTATTCTTAGATGGTGTTTAAAAAATGAAGTTGAGAGATATCTAAATGACTTTCATGCTAGAGAATGTGGTGGTCATCTATCTAGGTATGCCACTTCCCTAAAAATTCTACGAGCCAGATATTTTTGGTAGTCATTGTTGAAGGATTGCATCCTTGTGGTACAAAACTGTCATGTGTGCCAGATATAAAATTGTAAGCTACGTGTGCCTCCTACTCCTCTTCACCCTAGAGTTTCCACTAGTCCATTTTACAAATGGGGCATTAAGTTCATGGCATGCAATCCTCACTTGGTCGAGGGGCATGGGTATATTATTGTCGCCATGTATTGTTTCACTAAGTGGGACGAGGCAATGCCTGCATTTAATAACATTGGGAAAATTGCAACCCTTTTCATTTTTAGTCACATTATTGCTCGATTCAGTGTGCCCCAATCCATTGTCAGTGATCATGGAAATCATTTTTGAAATTACATGATGACGGAATTAACCACCAAGTTGGGTTTACAACATGAAAACTAAACTCCTTACTATCCACAGGCCAATGTCCAAGTCAAAGTCATAAACAAATTTTTGACAATGATGCTTTGTAGGATGTTAGGGATTCACAAATCAAATTGGCATACGATGTTATTTTTGGCATTGTGGGCATATCAAACCTCGGTCAAAATAGCCATGGGTTTTACACCATTCCATCTGGTATATGGTTTAGAAGTTGTGATGTCAATTGAACGCAAAATACCATCCTTGAAAATATCCACCGAATTACTTCCCAACACCACCGCCGAGGAAGAATGTATTTTGTACTTGAAACGATTAGATGAAACATGTCGTGACGTCGCTCTGGAAAATGAAACCCACAAAAAACGTGTCAAATATCAATATGATAAAGTTGTTAGAACTTGTTTATTTTCTGAAGGTGACTTGGTCCTGTTATATTATCAGTATCGTGAAATATTGGGGGAAGGTAAATTCAAACCCATGTAGCATGGCCATTATATCGTTAAATGTGTATTAGAGAAAGGCACCTGTGAGCTAGTGTATTATGATGGGATTCCTGTGGGTGAGCCCCAGAATGGGCTTTACATGGAAATGTACTATGCCTAGAGCCATTCTACATAAGTGTTTTGTATATGTTGTACCATATTTTTGGTGTGCTATCTTTTCTATTTTTTGTAAAGGATTTCTATCTTTCATTGTTTATCTTGCATTGTGCTTGATTTGTAGATGTTGGTGCTCCATTTACCTTACGTTGGCTTTGTTGATGGTGCTAGATGCAGTACTCATAACCTTGTGTCTGTTGCATGGTAAATATACACACCTATCGATGAGTTGATAAGTCTACGTGGTATATGCCTTGGTCATGCAACTAACAATATCATGGAATATAGTGCAGTCATTGAATTATTTACTAAAGCCATTTCACTTGTCATTCATCACTTAGTTATTTGATTGGAATCTAAACTTGTAGTACTGCAGTTAAGTAACATTTATTCTATCAGAAGTCCTACTCTATTATGAGTATATTTAAAGGTTCGTCTCTTGGAAAGAGAGTTTGAATATTTAGAATATCAACACATTACAAGAAATCTAAATACATTAACAAATGCTTTGCTTAATTATGTACTAGATAGACATTTTCAACATTTGTAATAAATAAAGCACATAATGCATTGTAAATAATAAGACAATTTAGAATTCATTTTGTATTAAGTGTTTAGCAAACAGTTTACAAAATGTGTTGAGACAACACAAATCCTATGGATTTTTAATCGATACATGTCAATGACCAAACAACTAAAAAGATCATAGTCATCTCTAGGTCCATGATGCTCTTGGTAACATACTACAGCCTAAGCCACTCATCGAAGAAAATGAGCTATGAATCCGGATACTCTCGTAGTATGTCGTTGGTACTCTCGTGGCAGATCGTCGATCTATACGGTATACCCAAGTTCAACCCCTCGAGGTTATTCTCAATTTCCTCAAGCTCCTATATTTATTTACAATCATAAGAAAACATCATATCTTGCTCGCCTCACCTTTGTATTGGAGAAGTCCCATATGGTCTATTTGGCCTAATATCTGCACGATGAAATTAGTGTCAATACAAAAAAACACTAAAAATTAAAAATTAAAAACAAATGGTTTCTTTTTACCTGAATCATTCCACGGGTATCCCTACGGAAGGACTAAAGATGAATCTTCTCAGAAATCCATCCTTGTATAAGGCATAGTCTTCGATCATGATGAGTTGTTTCTTCAACCATTTGAAGAACTTCTTATCATATGAAACTATTGGGCCATCACCATGGCGTGCCATCATATCCACCCACCTCTTCATACAAGGCTCTTGTGGATCATGGTTTTCATCCAACTCCATACTTTGCATATGTAACAGTGGAAATATCTCGAGGAAGAAAGATACTAAAATAGAACCATAACCAAATTGTTTCAATTGACCTGTATTACACTTGTTCAATTGGTCTTTCATACTCTCAAGAAGCCCTTCACAACAGTTAAATGTCAGTGCCATACAATCAACTACATACTACATTTGAGCATTGGTAGCCAGGTGAGGAGATGTACTTCTGGTAACTTGAGTAAAAGTGAAAAGGATGGTTCTTAAGAAAATATCTCCAACTTTTTTTATTGGAATCTTCCCGTTGCTTTTTCTAGTACCTGCAATGCAGTGTTGTGAGATATACCTTTCGGTATTCTCACCACCTACTCTAAATCTAGAAAAATAAAATCACTCTCCTCATCTTGAGATCCCAATCAAGTAGTAAATATCTTCAATTTCCAATGCTAGATCATGAACTCCAACCTTGAAAAAAATTTCATCGGGTTCCCACATCTTTACTAGGAATTCCAATAAATGAATTTGGGCCCTCATTCCATGACTTGGAATAATTTTGCTAATCCACACCTTAGGAGTTCCAACATGGTATTTGGATCATTGGATGCAATTTGATCTTCCATTTCATGCTATCTCTCCCTCCATTCCAAAAACTTTTCCAATGAAAATCCTACAAACAAGAATTAGAGAACTTATCTATCAACTGGCATCCAAGATTTTCAAATCCCACAATGTAAAATGCAAAAAACAATTGACTTTTACGGGTGTCCCATCTTGTTTCTTACACACACACCAACATTTTCGCACTTCTCGATAAGGTATGACCGTGACACTCTTAAGTATTGCAGTCCTCAGTATGGGGGCCCTCTGACACTTGTGTGGCGCATTTTAGGGCTTGGAAAAGGCCCACAAACATATAAAAAATAGCTTGGAATGAAAAAATTAGACATCAAATTGAAGGAGAGAGAAGAACATATTACCTGATCGAGATGGAATTTGGAATCATCCACATATTTGTCCACAATAGTTTCCTAAAGGATTAACCAAAATGGGGGTTCTTTCACTATTGAGAGGTAAAAACACAAATGGTTAAAATAAGTTTACACTTTTCTTCTTTTTAACCTAGGATGGAATATTATTCTTATATTATATTTCATTTTTTCCACTTTTATATAGTATCTCATTTGGTTAACATGTTTTAAGAAAAAATGATGTTTTTTCCATTATAGGTCAAATTTTAATACATAAAGTTATGGTCAAGCGTGTTTTTTATAGTCTTTTGAAACTTTTAAACATTAGGGATTTTATTTAAGCTCTTTTCAAAACCCTATAAAAATGAAAAGATTTTCATGTAAACTTGCTTCCTTTCACACTTGTTAAAGAATTTGAAAGAGAATCTATTCAGTATTAGTTTAACCCCTTTTCGGGTTGAGTATGATTAATTATGAAAAAAGGAATACTCTAGTAAATCATGACTAGAAGAGTTCTCCTAGGTATTATTTTATAATTTTTCGGACTTGGGGGAATAAATTTACGAAATTGTCAATCATGTAGTTTCCTTTAAGTGTTTTTAAAACTCCCTAAACATGAAAAACCATTGAGTTTACTTTCTCTAGACTCGTAAAAAATACATTGAAAGACCCATATGGGACTGAACCACTCCTTCCCAGTGTTCGTTAAAAATACTTTGAGGGACTCATCCAAAGGATGAGATTCTAGTACATGGATATGTTATCCTCCTCAAGCTTCTGTAAAAATAAAGAACTACTCTCCAGAAATAGTGGGGGGGGAATTGGGAAAGGAAGTTGTATAAAATATTTATTATTTTTTTTGCAACTAGTCGCTCTTGAACATGACACTCTTTCACTCCTCGTGTAAAATTAGGAAATCCACTTGTCTCTTGTTGATCATACTCTTCTCCAAATTTATATTTTGTTTTGTGATCCTCCTTTTGAGTCAGTTGATCCAGTTGGATCATCTCAAAATTCGATAGAGTTAAAGTATTCAAATGGAAAAGTAAAACTTACAAAGTGGAAGAGCTCGTCAGTAGCTTTCCGGTGACATTCATTTCGGGAAAAACGACCTCCAGATGACAAAGATATCAATAGTTGAAGTTTCGTCAAAGTTAGTGGAATATGGTTAGAAATGGGTTAAAAATGGGTTAGAAATGGTTTGAAAAAAAAAGGGGTGGTCAAGGGTCTAGCCCTTGACCTTGCCAACACCGAGGCCCCCTTGGTATTAAAAACATGTCATATAGCCAAATATTATATGTATTAAAAAACCCACAAAAGGCGCCAACCATAATATATATACCATGTCATATATTAAAACCCAAAAATCATGTGCCAACCATAATATATAAACCAGGTGATATGTTAAAACAAACATATACCAAATCACGCCAAAGAGGGGAAGCCCGTGGGTTTGACCCCAGGACTTCCGCCCTCTTAACCAGTAAAGTTACCAATGCACCACCACCGTGGGACGTGGCAAGTAATGGCATGAAAAACTTAAAAGATGCAGAGATTTGGGGGATTTCGGAGGGCGCGTGGCCCATAGCTCGCGCCTCCCAAAAAACCATTGGTTTTTTTATTATTTAAATGAGGCATGGGCATGAATTCCGAGGGGGAGAAGGAGTTTTGATGCAGGCAGAGATAGGCACACAGATTGAGGTGATGTTGCACAGTGATCGAAGTGAATTTGCACATAGACCGAGGTGGTATTTGCATGCAGTTTGAGGTGGTACAGAATTGGCACGCATCCCGAGGCCGTACAGACTGTACAATCAGGGGCATATTTGGGAATTGTGCCAAGAAGGGCATTCAGAGTCCAATTTCAGAAATATATCGAGTTTATACTCAAAAATTTTGGTTTTTCACAAGGATTCCAGATCCAGCTTCAATGTTTTCATTCAGGCATCCAGACATAAAAGTGCTCACAGAACCTTCCAGATACACAGAAAGGTATCCATGTTTATACTTAAAAGTCTCAGAATTTTATCTTGCAGCTATTGTTGAAGTCTGTTACTGTATATGACAGACAAGAATCAAAAGTCACTTTGTAAGCATTTGAATACTTAATCTATCGGCCTTCCCATTTGGAAAGTGGCCCGGAAACGTAGCCAGGAAGTTTGGTGAACTCTGTTACCAACTCTTGTTCATAGATAGTTTGCTTACATGTTTATGTGCTCAAGTTCTTGATGAATGTTCTTTAATTTTGCAATTATAAAGGTGGTTAACACTTAAAAATTCACATGCAAGTAATGGTTAAAGATCAAGTTAAACTTCAGATCAAGTTGGTATCAGAGTGAGGTTAACCATTTGTTTTGTGAGTTGATGTTAACAAGATCCAAGCTTCAGCGTGGTGAAGGAGAACTTGAAGAGTTCGATCCAGAGATTGGATCAAGGAGAAGAAGGATGTCTTCACCAAAAGGAGAAGAAGCATCTTCTTCTATCCCTTCTGAAGGGGAATTTCTGAAAGCTTTCATGAGAATGTAAACGATGGTAGAGGAGCTCTATCAAGATCGAAAGAAAGGTGAACAAGGTAAACCATATCATACAGAAGATAAGAAAAAAGGAGGTGATGAGGACCCCCCTAAAACCCCACCAACTTATCCATCTCTTCTTGATGGTTCTATTCCTTCTCCATTTGAAAAGAAAAAAACAATAGTTGATATTAATTGTGCCTCATTTAAAGCTTGATATTAAGTTTTATTTACCTATGTATAATGGAGAACTTAATGCTGAAAAATTGGACAATTGGATCCGTCAAATTGAAGTTTATTGTAGGGTTCAAAAATTTACTGAAGATGTTGTTAAAATTCAGTTGGCTTCTCTCCGACTTGGAGGGACTGCTCTCATTTGGTGGGAGAGCAGATCTCAAGAGGATCTTGTCACAAAAGGAAAAATTATTTCCTCTTGGTATGAGTTCACTTCAGCACTTAAAAAACAATTTAATCCATTAGGGTATATGCAACAAGCTATGATGGATTGGAAAAATTTGAGGCAAGGTAAGGGACAAAGTGTGCAAGAATACACACAAGAATTTTGTAAAAGAGCATTGGTACTTGGTATACCTCTCTACACCCAAGAAACTCTTCTTAAGTATATAGGAGGATTGCATAGTTATTTACATCATATGATATTGATGTTTAATCTGAATAACAATGATGAGGTGTGTGTTCAGGAAACTCACATAGAGACAAAGGGGAAGAATACCAAAGAGAACTTTTCCAAGAAATCTTTTAAACCTGATGGAAATAAGTTTAAAGGTAAATGAAAAAGTAAACACACAACTACTTTGAAGAAAGAAGGAGATAAGCCTACATGTACTCATTGCCATAAGAAGGGTCATGATGCTTCCAAATGTTGGAAACTTCATCCGGAGCTCAAGCCAGAAAAGTTTCGGAAGAAAGAAGACAAAAAGACTACTGCAGCAGTAATCCAACATGATTTGGGATCAGAATCTGGGGATGAAACTAAGGTGATTGCAAGCATCCAAGGTAATATTCCTTCTTGTTATGTTTCAAGAAATGAACCTATTATTGATGAAAGAAAGAGGAGTGAGTTATTTCATATTAGAGTTATCTCTAAGCATACAAAAATTGAAACTCTTTTTGATAGTGGATCACAAGAAAACCTCATTTCAAAAGAAATTGTTAAAAAATTACAATTGGAAACTAAGTTACACCCTAAGCCATATCCACTTGGATGGGTATGTGATAATGCACGATTACAAGTTACAAAACAGTTTAGACTTAGGTTTTCCATCACTTCTGGATTTGTGGATGAGGTAGATCTAGATGTGGTTCCATTGGATATATGTGGTATTGTGTTGGGTAATCCATATATGTATGATAGGAAGGCTATCTTTTACAAGGAATATAACATGTATCATCTCACTAAGGATGATGTTGAATATATTGTTCCATTGCATGAAAACTAATCTTTCTTTAGTTTCTGCAAATCAAATGAAGAAGTTAATAAATGCAAGTAAGAACTTT
>ML797792.1:226634-238065 GCA_009831015.1 Picea engelmannii | reverse complement strand
TGCAGGAACAGTTGGAATCAAGTCAGGCCAAATACAAAAAAAGACATGACAAGCATCGCATAGATCATCATTTTCAGATTGGTGATCAAGTATGGCTTCATATTAGCAAAGATCAACTTCAAGGTGAAGGTAGAAAGTTGAAACCTATCAGGTATGGACCCTTTACAATTTTGGACAAAGTCGGTAATAATGCTTTCCAGTTAGAATTGTCTCCTTATATGAAAATGTATTCAGTTGTTAATGTGGAAAACTTGAAATTGTATGAATCACCTATGATTATAGACCAAGATGTACAGGTTCAAGTACCTTTTGTGGATGATTTTGCTCCTGAGTATCTTAATGAACTTTAGGAAGATGTAATACTGGACAAGAAGTTCATATCGTCATGAAGAGGAGACATGGAGTTTCTTCGAGTGGGGTTAAAAGGAATGCATCCAAGCAAAGTAAGGTGGATAGAGACTGGAAGAGTGAGGGAATTATACCCTCACTTATTTTCTGAATGATTTCATACTTTTTGTGGCCAAAAAGCTTTCCAATGGGAAGGTTTGATCCAGGTGGATCATCTCAAAATTCGATAGAGTTAAAGTATTCAAATGGAAAAGTAAAGCTTTCAAAGTGGAATATCTCATCAGTAGCTTTCCGGTGATGTTCGTTTCAGGAAAAACGACCTCCATATGACAAAGATATCAGCAGTTGAAGTTTCGTCAAAGTTGGTGGAATATGGTTAGAAATGGGTTAAAAATGGGTTAGAAATGGTTTGAAAACAAAAAGGGGTGGTCAAGGGTCTAGCCCTTGACCTTGCCAACACCGAGGCCTTAAAAACATGTCATATAGCCAAATATTATATGTATTAAAAAACCCACAAAAGGCGCCAACCATAATATATATACCATGTCATATATTAAAACCCAAAAATCGCGCGCCAACCATAATATATAAACCATGTGATATGTTAAAACAAACATATACCAAATCGCGCCAAGAAGGGGAAGCCCATGGCTTTGACCCCGGGACTTTCGCCCTCTTAACCACTAAATTTATCAATGAGCCACCGCCATGGGACGTGGCAAGTAATGCCACGAAAAACTTAAAAGATGCAGAGGTTTGGGGGATTTCGAAGGGCGCGTGGCCCATAGCTCGCACCTCCCCAAAAACCATTATTTTTTTTATTATTTAAATGAGGCATGGGCATGAATTCTGAGGGGGAGAAGGAATTTTGATGCAGGCAGAGACAGGAACGCAGATCGAGCTTATGTTTCACAGTGACCGAAGTGAATTTGCATGTAGACTGAGGTGGTATTTGCATGTAGTTCGAGGTGGTACAGAATTGGCATGCATCCCGAGGCCCTACGGACTATACACTCAGGGGCAGATTTGAGAATTGTGCTAAGAAGGGCATTCAGAGTCCTGTTACAGAAATATATCGAGTTTATACTCAAAAGTCTCAGTTTTTTGCAAGGATTCCAGATCCATCTTCAATTTTTGCATTCATGCATCCAGACAGAAAAGTGCTCACAGAACCTTCCAGATACACAGAAAGGTATCCATGTTTATACTTAAAAGTCTCAGAATTTCATCTTCCAGCTGTTGTTGAAGTCTGTTACTGTATATGACAGACAGAAATCAAAAGACACTTTTTAAGCATTTGAATACTTAATCTATCGGCCTTCCCATTTGGAAAGTGGCCCGGAGACGTAGCCAGGAAGTCTGGTGAACTTCGTTACCAAATCTTGTTCATAGATAGTTTTCTTACATGTTTATGTGCTCAAGTGCTTGATGAATGTTCTTTAATTTTGCAATTATAAAGGTGGTTAACAATTAAAAATTCACATGCAATTAATGGTTAAAGATCAAGTTAAATTTCAGATCATCAGTGCTACCAAGACAATTGTTATGTCATCAATATGTTCAATAGAAGTCCAATCGAAAAAATCTTCTATCGCGTCGACCATTTCTGCAATCTTTAATCCTTTTAAAGTATCGTCCATCCCTGAGTCAATCCTAAATGACTCTATACTCTGATCTAGATCAAATATTTGTACCTGTTTTGCATCATTGATGGGGGATACATCAAATCCCTCCTATGATGAATCACTTCCTATCGACTTCAGCACATTATCTAGGAAGTTGGTTTAGAAAATCTACAGTACATTGGGACTTGCATGCCTCAATGGAAAGTTTCCTTGCTTTCGATGATAGGTTTTCATCATTGACCTTCGATCAAATTATTTTATGAGTGCTTGACTTCAACTCATCTATTCACATTCAATAGAATGTACTTATGTACCTTAAGGGTCATCATCATCATTAATGGTTCCTTTCGCATCTGTTAATGGTTTTCAACATTGACCAGTAATCAGATGATTTATACCATGTTCAACTTCGGCACCTTTATTCACATGGTTATATTTGTACTATGGAATGGTGGGGATGAAGACCCTAGATTATATATGATAGATCCAAGCTGTGATGGCGTATTTTGAATATGTACTATTGCATAGATCCACAGTGTATGTTTTGTGGCCAAGTTCAAATTTGAGTCTTCATACATAGATCCATAGTGTATCTTTAGTGTCTATGTTCAAATTTGAGACACAATGGCATGGATCCATGGTGTATCTTTGATGGCCATGACCTATCATACTTAACATGGATCTTTGTATGTAAGCACTTATACTTTGAGTTATTTTTATTTTGAGTATTGGAATGCCTACCTCAGTAATGATATCTTAATTCCTTGTTTGTTGTTGACAACTCTCCAGCCAATGTGTTATTTGTTTAAATACCCACATGGAAAAGTATTTCAGCTATCACATCTATCTAGCTTCATACTTTGGTGGGAATTATATTACACATTATTTTGTCACAACTGATAATGTTCACCTACTTTCCATTATCCAAATCTTAAAATCCATGATCACTAAAGAAAGACCTTTCCTTGAAAGAAGCCAGAATGTATTTAAAAAACACTTTTTTGTGAAAATGTCACATGTTTCACTACTAGAGCATGTGACACTCTTAAGTGTCACATATTTCACCACAGTAGCATGCGACAATGTCTAATGTTTCTAGTTCACAGGGTGTGATATTGTTTGAAAGGGAGGAAAAAGAAGAAATTCATGAAGTTTCTATAAGAGAAGCTTCGGATATGAGTTTTCCTCCGATCAGTTTGGATCTCACATGTACTCCTGATTTAGGGAGATCCTAACCTCTTATTCAATCTATAAAAGGATACTTCTCTCATGAGAAAATGTTAATATCTAATGGAGAATAACTAGTAGTGAATAGTGGTTGATAGTTTTAGCTTCTTATTTTTTATTAGAAGATTGTTCTTTGGCCTTGAGAGATTCTTGTGTCAAAGTATTCAGTTGATGTTGATGGAACTCATGGAAGCAATGTGGGTATTAGAGAAATGGAGCATTGGAAAGAGACTCACAACATCAAGGAATTGGGTGTAACTCTCCCATTATTATTAATGCAGTAACATGTTTCCTTTCCTATAAAGATTGTTCATTATAAAGTGTCTTTCTTACATTTATCCTTGGTCATTTGTATAGATTTGTCAAAGTACTATTGTTGCTTTCACTAGTTATGTTGTTTTCTTACACAGGTTTCCATTCAAAAACTTTTGAATCAATCTAGGAGCTACAATTAGCAAGGGAAATCGTCTATAAAAAGGTATAAGTCCTTAATTATCAGTATTTCGATTGTATGAATCTAAGGAAAGTAATGTGTTTTGTGGTATTTTGTTCTAGCTTTTAGTTCCGAAGCTAGGGATATTGGTATGTGTTTGCATTGATTAATTTATATAATAACACATATCTTGGTAATATTACTTCTATTTTATATTTTTTTAAATGTTGGATGAAGCTGACACATAGGGATATTCAATGAGAATACAGACACAAGAAATTTCCTTTTTTTAGTTTATTTTTATTTTCTTCTCTTTTGTTCAAAAGAGAAACCATATATATATTATCCTTTCATGATGAGGACTATAATATTGAAGCTGATTTAAAACTTGTTGGGTCTTCATGGTCAATAGGTGAGGGGTATTTGGCACTTTCCAAATTTGAAAAAAAAAATTGGTCTCCATTTGAAAGAAACATACGTTCACATATTTACCCCAATCACTTAGTTGATGGGTGTCAAGAAAATACATCAACATTTGGCTCCAACTATGGGAAAGTGACCCCCAATGGGTTGTTGATAACCCAAAACAAGACTAAATCCCTTTATCCATTGGGTTATGGAGTCATCCCCAAACCATTATCTAGATCCAGAAAATTCTTATTAGGAAAACTTTACTAAAAGAAAAAATTGTATACATGAGAAAATAAAAATTTACTTGTTCTAAGCTACTTGGAGAGAAGCGATACTTTCATGTGTAATTAGACTTCCATTGTATCCATGTACATAACCAAATAATTCAATTACTCTCATCCCTAATTGAGAATGTTAGTTCAATGGCAATGCTCTGAAGATATTATCCCCCCATACAATGCCCATGCTACCATGGTGAGGCTACAAGAATAAATTGTTGTTGAACATCTGTGGAGAACAGTAGGGTTGTCTTTTTTTGTTCACCAACAATAAAATACACCACCCATGGAACCTCTTGTTGCAAATTCCCTTCTCCTTTTGATGCTTGGAAGATATATTCTTCATTAAAATCTTCTCCAAATGAGCAATCAACATCATGAAATTTTGATGTAAAGTGATGAATTTTATCATTACTTATCTTGATCCCATGCTAACAATTGTATAAATTGGTTGTGTCCATTGAGAACCCATAGAAACATTTTCAGCATGATTATATTGAATGAAATATTTATGTGCATCTAGTAGAGGTTCATCAAATCCATCCTTGTATTCATTGTAATCGTCACTCTCAAATAAAGCATATCAGAGGTAAAAATTTCCCTCCCATGGAGCATGTGGAAAATATTATTCTTCTTGAATTGAGACATTAGGGTTATGACTTTTAGTTTCAGGAACAAAATCCGTTGTAAAAAACAAATCACATAATTCATCATATTTTTCTTCTAAATCCTTTCATACATTGTATTGGAACAATATTGGGAAGTTTAAGAGATTAGCATCAATTTCATGAATATTTATTTCAATGACTTGAGCTCACTGCATTAACTCGTTCTAGCTACACTTTCCCTCTTTCTTCAATAAAAATCTCAAATTCATGGGAAAGGAATTTTTCATAACAACCAGAAATGATGACATCATTTGGAAACATTTCTTGAGGAATCTCATGAAGGAATTTCATAAATATGAAAGTGAAATATTTGACTATTTCTTCCTCATTCATCTGGATTTCAATCAACTTCAAGAAAAGAGAATATGGACCGTTCCTTAGGAAATAATTCTTGACAAATAAATTTTCTATTGCATCCCAACTAGTGATGGTTCTGGGAAACAATGAATAAAACCATTCACAAGAATTTCCTTTTAGAGTTAATACAAAGAATCAGTAAGCAATGTCATCTTCAACCACATTGTAAATATCAAAAATACTATCAAAATTAATAAAATGCTTCTCTTCATCCTCTGAAGTATTTTCGAATAACATGTGAAAATTTTCCCTGGAAATCATTGGCATGGGATGAACCTTTTCTTGAAAATTGAGGGGACCTATGTGAAACCATTTATTTATTTGGGTACATTCTCCCTTTATTGTAACTTGAAAAAAAATTGTTGGGCTTAGTGGGGAAGGAAAAGTGTCATCACAAAATGGATGAAACTCTTTGGTTGATTCGACATATATATCTTCTTGAAATTCCAAAATATTTTTAGTGGAGTCGCCAGGGAATATTTCTTAAAAATACAAAGTTTCAATAATGGAGTCGCCAAGAAGCTCATCCTCCTAAATCTTGGATGGTTCTTTGATTCTCCAAAAATTGGCATAACTAACTTGTGCCTGAAACTTCAATAACATGTCTTCAAGGCCATCTGATGCTTCTTGAAGAAGGTTTTCAAGAACCCAAATCTTCTTAAACCATTCATCTACAAATCTACCAAATATGTTTCCAAGTCTTGAACCATGCATCTTCTAGTTTATCAATAATATTTGATCCTAAAAAGTATCAAATTTCTCGAAAACATATCGTTCCAATTTCTAGTCTATGAAACCAGCCTTTTGTTTGTCCCCAGTATCATCACCAAAAATGTTGATCAAAAAGACAGTTTTAAGGTCTTTAAGATAATATCATGAGGATAAATCCCCCTACATTTTTATAGAGGCGGTGCTCCTCTTTCTTGATATATGGAATATTTTTCTTCTGAATAGTTGATGTTTGAATATATTAGGTTTGGCTCTAGTAGCTTTAACATTTTCTTGAAGACTGAAGGTGCCAATGAAGCAGGAGAGCCAATTTGTAGAGGAATGGTTCTTCTATTCTGGATGAATTTGCCAATGCACTAGGTGACGATATATTTACATTCAAAAACCTCAGGGACACAACCAGCGATATATATTATGGATGTCCATAATTTGTTACTATTTATGTTTGGAAGCGTTTAATAATACCAATATGCCCTCGACTAGTGATAATTTGGATCCTCTCTGAAGAGTATATTTAATTTATCCCCATAGAAATGTTGTCTTCTTGCGGCCATATTCAACAAATTGACAAAATTCTCCATAACAGTGATCAAAATAGTAAAATAATTGTTTACGTTAGATCTTTGATTGATAAAAATAACCTGGAATAAATGAGATTTTCCTCGATACAAACATCAATAATAATGGCCTTTTCATAATTTAATTTAGCAGTTGAGTTCGTAGAATAATCATTTAATTTGACTCAAGAAATGTGAAGAGGCGAGACATGTCATGGTTGGGTGGTGGAGTGGGAAATTTCAAATGAGAATGGGAGTTTGTGATTCCACCATGATAGAAAGAATGGCTAAGTATGGATGCTTGCTATATGGACTTGTGAGAACAGGATATACAAAGAAATGAAAATATGAGTCCACAAGTCCACCAACCCATGAAATGAAAAATAGACTAAGTGTTGGGAAGAGGTGAAGAGAGAAAAGTGATATGTTCTAAGTCCATGATTCCACCAACCCACAAATGAAAAATAAGCTAAGTATGGAAAGGTTGTAATTCATGGGGGTAATATATGGCAATGAAAGTCAATGAAAGGGAAACATACTTAGGAAAAAAAGGGGAAAATACAATTGCAGAATAATAAAAAGGAGGAAGAAGTTACAGGGTTCAATAATTGCCTCCGACTGTGGGATCATAACCCCCTGTGGGTTATCAAGCATCCAAAATATCAAGACCAGATGTCTTATTGGTTGGGTGATGGAGTCGAGATAGTGAGAATATATAAAATAAAAATAAAAATTATGTACAAAGAGAAAATAAAATATTAAGCAAAGAAACTCTTCAAGTGTTTCTCGTTGACAGAAAAATCAACATCTTTCCCTTCATATCTTTTAGCATACATGAGTTGAAACCCAGAATTTTCTCAATAAGATAAGACCCAATCCAAAGTGCTTCGAACATTGTATGCATTGATGACTTCTCTTTTTCCTTGTTCCAAAGTAATACCAATTCACATTTTTGAAAGTTCTTAATTGTTACACTTTTATCAAAATATTTTTTAACATTTTGTTGCCTCTGATATATTTTCTTCAATTATTCATTTCTTTCTTCCTCCAATTTCAATACTTGATTCAATCTCATATGCAAAGGGGAAGTATCTTTTGAATTCTCAATGCTTACTGCATAATCCAAAGCATTCAATTCAAGGTTGAGTGGAATTTTGGCTTCTTTTCCATAAACCAATACATAAGGGGAGATTCCAGTGTTGTGTTTTGGTGTCATCTTGCTTTCCCACAAAGAATCTAACAACTTCACATGCCAATTTTTATGATTTTGGTCAATTGTCTTCTTCAGAATCTGGATCAGTGTCTTGTTTGTAGATTCAGCAAGCCCATTTCCTTGTGGATAGTAATTCGATGATTACTCCATTACAATACCATACTCCCCACAAAATTCAATGAAGTTTGATCCAATGAAAAATGAGCCATTGTCTGTGATAAAATTCTCATGTATTCCAAATATTGAAAAAATATTATCTTTGAGAAATTTAATCAACTCCTTGAAATCATCCTTTTTTAGTGCCACTGCTTCCTTCCATTTTGTGAAGTAGTATATGGAGGTGAGAATATACATATTCCCTTTACTTGATTTTGGATTTATTGGACCGATGACATCCATCCCCCATGGTGTGAATGGTTCTTCTACTAATATAGGTTGCAAAGGCATTGCATACCTCTTCATCTTTCTTGAGAGTTTTTTACAGGAAAGTAATCTTCTTACCATTGCATATGAATTCTTGAAAATTGACGGCCAATAATATCTTTCCCTTATTATCTTATGCATTGTAGCAATTGATTTGAAATGCCCTCCACATATTCCTTCATGAAACTCCTTTATCAATTCTTGGGCCTTATTTTCATCTACACATCTTAATAGCACGCCATCATAATTTCTTCTAAATAATATCTCAGAAACCAACACGTATTGATTCGACTTCATATTCAAATTTATTCTTTCCTTTGGAGTCATTGTGATAGGAAATTTCTTAGATCTTAAATAAAAGGCAATGTCTTTATATGATTCTACACCAGATTAGATTTTCCAAGTGATATTGAAACCACTCCATTTAAGGCATCACTATATGCAATTATTTTACACAATCCTTGTCCTTTGAATGCCTTCAAAGGCTTGATTTCAACATCAAACTCCTAAATTTCTCTAGCCAATTCTCCCACTTGCCTTCTCTTAATTGTTGATTCAAGATCATTTTTACTGGTGAGGATGGAACATATGCTATGACATGAGAGTTCAAATTGTAAGTCTGAAAGTGCGCTACTGCTTTTACAAGAGATAGAGCCTATTTCTCAATTTTTGAATATCTAAGCTCATAGTCATGGATGGTTTTACTCATAAAACTTATCGGTAAATATTCACCTTTAGCATTTCTATGCATGATGACTAATGCCACAACATTTTCTGTAGCAAAGAAATATATGATAAAATCTCACTTGAAATCTGGACTAATAATTGCATTCGCAGTAGTGATTTCTCTTTTGATATTATTGAAGGCATTTTGAGTATCTGAAGTCCACTCAAATATTTCATCCATTTTTAACAATAGATTTATCAGTTTGACAATACTTGCATAATCAAGTACAAATATTCTCATGAAGTTTATTTTCCCAAAGAAGTATAGTGCCCCTTTTTTGAAGATAGAGTATTGAGTTCRTTGATAGCCTTGATTCTTTAYGGATCAATGAAAATTCCTTCTTTGTTGACATTGTGTCCCAACAAATTCCCTTCATATACARCAAAAAAACATTTMTTTGGATTTAGAGAGATCCCATATGACCTACACCTTTAAAAATATGGCCTAGAATGATGAATATGTTCTTATCTTTCTTTTGAATGAACAGTTAGATCATCCTAGTAATACACCATAAATCTCCCTATCAAGTCTTTGAATGCRTGATCCATATCCCTTTGAAAAGTAGCTCCAACCTTTTTTAAACCAAAAGGCATGTGGGCATACACATATGTCTCCCAAGGTGTTATAAAAATCGTTGTAGGCATACTTATTCTACAACTAAAACTTGATTATACCCAGAAACACCATCTAACATGGACATACATGTAGACCCGGTAACTTGTTAAATAAGAAATTCCATGTTAGAAAGAGGATAGTTATATTTTATGCTTGATTTATTTAAATCTCTAAAATCAACACACAGTCAAATTTCTCCAATATTTTTCCTCACCACTACTGGATTTGAGAGCCAATATGAATGTCTAATGGGATATATAATTCCATCATTTTTTAATTTCTCCAACTCCTCTTTTATCAATGGATTCAACTTGGGATTCATCATTCTAATTTTATTCTTGAAAGGTTTTGTCCCTTCTCTTAATGGTATAATATGTTGTGTTAGCATTGAGTAGATTGTTTTGGCTAAGGAAACGACTTACAAAGGTAACCTACAAGAAACTTTAAGACTGGAAGATATCCCTTCCAATATAGAGGGGGCTCTCTCTTGTCACTTAATATCTGATAGACAGTTTTTATTGATAGAACAATGGCTAGATTTTCAAGGTTTGAGTGGATTTGATAAAGTGTTTTTGGCAAGGAGGAGAAGGATGATTTTAGGGCTATGGAGTCAGATCTTGAAAAAAAATGAAGCTAGTGTCTTGGTAATAGAACCTCACAGAGAAATAGAGGATAAATTTGGTGGGTGAAACCTTCAGTTTTTGGATTTAGTTATAGAGGGTGAAAGAGGAAGAAAGAAACAAATAACAACATCAGAGCACCACATAGATGAATTATGACCTAGTTAGGAAGAAAAGAACAAAGTTTGAATTCCTTGAGTTTAGAGCACCTTTTATATGAATTCTAACTCTTAAAAATCAATTCAATCAGAGGAAAAATGACTTGTAAATAGAGATACAAGAGATACATACACAAAGATAAGAAACACATTGTCATCTCATCACCATTAAAATCTCTTTAATGAAGGTTCAGGACTTCTGCATTTCATTCCATTCAGATTCAAATATTTTACAGTGAAAGTAAAAAATTCTACAATTCTGCCAACTCGCCCCCTTGAACACCTTCAAAATTCTCCAATATATAGATAATCTCCCTCACTAAGCTAAACAAGTCGAAATCCCATGCTATCCTATGATTTTGGATCTAATTACATCAAAAAGAAGACAATTTATAAACTACTTGCTAAAAATAGCAAATTCATTTTTCTGGAAAATAGGGTTCAAAGATAACATAATATATCTCGAATCAAAATAGATGTTACAAAACAGGGAGAGGTTTTTGGATATGAACCCGTTATAGAGAAAAACCTATTCCATATTTTGAAAATTATTCTCGATATTCGTGCCCAAAAATGATGACTAAAACAGGAAAACATTAAATGCGAAATTCTGAAGAAGAAAAAATTGAATTGTAAAGATTCATTTGAATCTCTCAAAATATGACACCTGTGTAAAAAGTCAATGATTTTTTTGTTATTGAGATAATTCTTGAAAAAATACATAGCCACAGAAGAGTAAGAGAACAATCAGCATTATATGTTTATTCCTCCTAGAAATGACAATGCCAAGACATGTTCCTAGCAAATCTACTATGTTACTAGTGTGTTCTCTTTTAGCAGTAATTTCCCCGATGTTTTCTCTAATTGCAAAAGATTTGTAAATAGGAGTATGAGTTTTTGTTTAGCATACTGTAGAAATATTCTTCACCACATTTGTCACACATGCAAGTGGTAGAAAAAGAGATGGAACTATTGCAGTCACAAATTCCACTAAAGAACCCACCTCCATTAGAATATGTCTTGTTTCAGGTCACAATCAAAA
>ML797792.1:212286-226251 GCA_009831015.1 Picea engelmannii | reverse complement strand
AATTAGCTTTCTGATTTTCCTCTACTCACATTTTTCTTAAGCAGACAGAAAAATGTAAAAGATGGCAATTGAAAACAAAAATTGAATCCAAAACCTGGGCTTATGAATGAAACAAATTCCACCTTCACTGATGACTGCAATAGAATGGCCATGGGATCTTGAAAATCATGAAAAATCATTTCTTCTTGATGAACAAAAACATAAATACAAACCTCATTCATAAGTGTTGGTTTTTCTTTCCCTATTTCTTCAGTTCTGAGAACATTGTCAAATGAAATGGCAACAATAGTTTTGTCTACTCTTTCATTCCTCTCACCAAAAAAATTCATACATCCTTGAACATCATCAAATATGAATGCCATATTATGTGCATCAAGGATATCCTCTTGTTCATCAAACAATTTTGATTTGGTTTTATTAATCTTTCTGAACTTTTCTTGAAGATTGTTATTTTGACTTTCAAATGAATGAAGGGAAATAATCTCTTCCACATAATATTCTTACAAATGTGAAAATATGACAACATGAACTATTTCAAGGTCTAGAGTTCCCATGGATGCATTTTCAAAACCATTGTTTTCAAAGGAGTCAAATAAAACAACTGCCTCTTCATTATCTTCTTGTATCTCTGATTGAAAAGTGGCATACACTATTTTTTTTCTTTTCTCAAATGCTATGTCACTTGTTGGTTTATTGCTTGAAGTATCCATAGATGCAATTTTAGAAACCTCGTCCCTATCTAATACACTTAAAATTTGAACAACCACATCATTCTCAAGGGAAGAAAGATAACTTTGAATCACTTTATCCTGTTGGAAATCTCATTGAATATCTTCATAAATTTTATGAGAAGGAAAATCACTTTCAGCAACAAGTTCTTGATCAGCTTCATCTTTAGTCAAAGGAGGATCTACTATTTGTTGTTGGGATAAATATTCATAAATGGCTTCTATGATTTAATCATTCATACTCTCTTCATCACCAAAAACATTTTCAAGGTACTTAATGAAATGTTCACAAAATTTACAACAATCTTCAAACACTAAGAAGGAAGGATCAGATTCTCCATAATACTCAAAGAATGTTGTGTGAAAATATTTAAGAGAGTATAGTCTACCTGGTTTTAACCCTTCGTACCATGATATTGCTTTCCCTTCTAGGGTAGCCATAAACATTTTCATCATACAATCCTCATGAAACTTAATCTCAAGTTTGTGTTTATGAAAATGAAACTTTGTTAAATGCAGAACAACATCATCCCTGTTCTGATCTCTGAATTTTGGAAAATAATTTTGTCAATCTACACAAGGCATGTGATTCGAAAACCCAAGAATGTGAGAGTGATTCATGGGAGCATAACTTGCAGAGATTTAACTCATCTTCGAATAGTGGAGTCGCCAATGATACTTTGAAATATGAATTATGCATTGAGAGTGGAGTCACCAAGGTAAATTTAGTTCAGCCAATAAAGGTGTCTAATTCACAATTACCCTCAGGAATTATATCTAAATTTTTTATTCATTCTTTCCCAGGGAAAATTTTCAATTTTGTCCTTGCCAACAACGCCAAAATGTTCACTGAGTAGATTGTTTTGGTTGAAGAAAAAACTTACAAAGGTAACCTACAAACCAACTTTAATATTGGAAGCTCTCCCTTCCAATCTAGAGGGGGCTCTCTCTTGTCACTTAATCTCTGATAGACAATTTTTCTTTATAGAACAATGGCTAGGGTTTCAAGGTTTGAGTGGATTTGATAAAGTGTTGTTGACAAAGAGGAGAAGGATGTTTTTTGGACTATGGATTCAGATATTGAAAACAAATGAAACTAATGTCTTGGTAATAGAACCTCACAGAGGAACAGAGGATAAATTTGGTGGGTGAAACCTTCAATTTTTGGATTTAGTTGTAGAGGGTGAAAGAGGAAGAAAGCAACAAATAACAGCATCATAGCACCACATAGATGAATTTTGACCTAGTTAGGAAGAAAAGGAAAAAGTTTGAATTCCTTGAGTTTAGAGCACCTTTTAGATGAATTCTAAGCCTAAAAATCAATTCAAACAGAAGGGAAAATGAGATGTAAGTATAGATACAAGAGATACATACAAAAATACAAGAAACACACTATCATATCATCACCATTAGAATATCTTTCATTAAGGTTCGGGACTTCTGCATTTAATTACATTCACATTCAAATATTTTACAATGAAAGTAAAAAATGTTATATTTCTGCCAACTCACCCCCTTGAACACCTTCAAAATGCTCCAATATATAGATAAACAACCTCACTAAGCTAAATAAGTCGAACTCCCCTGCTATCCTATGATTTTGGATCTGATTACATCAAAAAGAAGACAATTTGTAAACTACTTGCTAAAAATAACAAATTCGTTTTGTTGCGAAATAGGGGTCAAAGATAACATCATATCTCTCGAATAACAATAGTTGTTACAAAATGGGGATAGGTTTTGGATATGAACCCACACTTGAGAAAAACCTCTTCCCATTTTTGAAAATTCTTCTCCATATTCTCAGGATCCGAGCACAAAAATGATGACTAAAACAGGAAAACATTAAATGCGAAATTTTGAAAACATGGACCGTAAAGATTCATTTGAATCTCTAAAAATATGACACATGTGTAACAAGTGAGAGAGGTGTTTTTTATTAATCTCATTCTTGACAAAACCCTCTCTAGATTTTTCCAAACTCCTCTCCAATTGTTCATAATGTGATCTTGAAGTTGACTACAAAAATAGTCATTCCCATAACTTGCGTAGCGCACCTTATAGACTTTGCGTAGCACATTAGGATTTCTTGAAATTTGTGTAGGTTCAAATGGAAACCATTGATACAAAACCTTTATTTAAAATCCAATGTGGTATACACAACCTTTGATGTTGTCCTTTTCATTTATATATGACTACAACATGTGTGTAGCGTTGTTGTGCTATGCAAGTGCTATTTGTGCATGCCTTATCAGTCAAAATTTGCAGCTGCTCAAAAAGGGTGATTCACATTGTCATCTTTGTTTAAATTAGGGGCATAGGGATTTCAAAAAATAATTTTCTTATAGAATATCTTGAACCTGACCTATCTTGAGAAGATATCGAACTCCCACTACAAATCTTACTTGGTTCAAGGTGGGCAGTGTCACATATTTTACCTCCCAATATGAAAAAAAGACAATGCCACAGAAGAGTAAGAGAAAAATCAGTAGTATATATTTATTCCTCCTAGAAATGACAATGCCAAGACCTGTTCCTAGTAAATCTGCTATGTTACTAGTGCATTCCTTTAGCAGTAATGTCCCCAATGTTTTCTCTAATTGCAAAATCTTTGTAAATAGGAGTACGAGTTTTTGTTGAGGATACTCCAACAATATTCTTCACCACATAATTGCCACACATGAAAGTGGTAGAAAAAGAGATGGACCTATTGCAGTCACAAGTTCCACTAAAGCACCCACCTTTATTAGAATATGCCATGTTTCGGGTCACAATCAAACTTTTTCCCCTTTCTTGCAAATAGTAACTTTCCAATCCTTTCCTGCTCCATACTTTATCACCCAATTAATGGCTAGAAAATTAGTTCCCTTGCTTGAGAAACCCAATGCATGAAGCAAGGACTATGTTGTAAAAATGTCAATGGCACCTCCAAATAAATGGGATTAACATGAAATTTATGGAGTGCCAACATTGTCTCCAGCTGGGGATGTTATCCTCCCTGTGAGGTAGCAAAGAATAGTAGACTAGGTGCCTAATCCATTGGACTCTTCCCAACCTCCAACTTGCATCTTGTAAACTATGACCTGTGACATTCAAATTGTGACCTCTTGTACCTTCCCTTTTCCATACCTTCAATGCACAACTGCAAACTGAAAACTTGCTACAAACTGAAACTGTTAGAACTAAACTGTAACATACTGAAAACTGAATTAAATTGTTGAAAATGATGCTTGACCAACAAGATTATTTGCACACCTCTATCTACTCTAAAACTGTTGAAATGAATACTCAATCAAGTGATGTTAAAATTCCAATGCTGCCAATCAAGCAATTGGCTTCACAATTTTCCTCCTCACACTTTTCTTAAGCACGCAGACAAATGTAAAAGATGGCAACTGAAAATAAATAATAAATAAATAACCTTAGCTTATGAATGAAACAAATTCCACCTTCACTGATTAATGCAATAGTATGTCCATAGAATCTTGAAAATCATGAAAAATAAATTCTTCTTGATGAACAAAAACAGAAAGAGAAGACTCATTCATAAGTGTTGGTTGTTCTTGCCCTATTTCTTCAGTTCTAAGAACATTATCAAATGAAATGGTAACAATAGGTTTGTCTACTCTTTCATGCATATAAAAAAAAACATTCATGCATCCTTGAACATCTTCAAATATGACAGCCATATTATGTGCATCAAGGCTATTCTTTTGTTCATCAAACAATTCTG
The DNA here is from genome assembly GCA_009831015.1 of Picea engelmannii. Lineage (NCBI taxonomy): Eukaryota > Viridiplantae > Streptophyta > Pinopsida > Pinales > Pinaceae > Picea > Picea engelmannii. The sequence goes on along the minus strand of ML797792.1, from coordinate 221,790 downwards.
ATTTGGTTTTATTAATATTCGGGAACTTTTCTTGAGGATTGTCATTTTGACTTTCAAATGAATGAAGGGAAACAAGTTCTTGCACATAATATTCTTGAAAATTTGAAAAGATACCAACATGAACTCTTTCACGGTCTAGACTTCCCATAGATTCATTTTCAAAACCATGATTTTCAAAGGAGTCAAATAAAACAATTACCTCTTCATTGTCTTCCTATATTTTTTATTGCAAAGTGGCATACATTGTTTTGTTTCTTTCCTAAAACTCTATGTCATTTGTCGGTTTACTACTTGAAGTATCCATAGATGTAATTTCAGAACCCTCATCCCTGTCTAAGCCACTTAAAATTTGAACAACGACATCATTCTCAGGGGAAGAAAGATAACTTTGAATCACTTTATCCTGCTGGAAATCTCGTTGAATATCTTCATAAAGTTTAGGAGAAAGAAAATGAATTTCATCAACAAGTTCTTGATCAGCTTAATCTTTAGCCAAAGGAGGAGCTACTATTTGTTGTTGTGATAAATATTCATAAAGGGATTATATGATTTCATCATTCATACACTCTTCATCACCAAAAACATTTTCAAGGTACTTAATGAAATGTTCACAAAATTTACAACAATCTTCAAATACTAAGAAGGAAGGATCGCATTCTCCATAATACTCAAAGAATGTTGTATGAAAATCTTTAAGAGAGTATAGGCTACCTATTTTTAACCCTTCGTACCATGATCTTGCTTTGCCTTCTAGGGTAGCCATAAAAATTTTCATCATACAATCCTCATGAAACTTAATCTCAATCTTGTGTATATGCAAACAAAACTTTATTAAATGCAGAACAACATCATCCCTATTCAGATCTCGAAATTTTGGAAAATAAGTTTGCCAATCTACACAAGGCATGTGATTCAGAAAGTCGGGAATGTGAGAGCGATTCATGGGAGCATACCTTGAATATATTGAACTCATCTTTGGACAATGGAGTCACCAATGATTCTTTGAAATATGGATTTTTCATTGAGAGTGGAGTCACCAGAGTATATATAGTTCATCCAATAAAAGTGCATGATTCACTATTACCCTCAGGAATCAAATCTAAAGATTTTATTCGTTCTTTCCTAGGGAATATTTTCAATTTAATCCCCGGAAACGATGCCAAAACGTTAGCACTGAGTAGATTTTTTTGGCTAAGGAAACAACTTACAAAGGTAACCTACAAACCAATTCTAAGAATAGAAGCTAGCCCTTCCAATCTAGAGGGGGCTCTCTCTTTTCAATTAATATATGATAGATAGTTTTTCTTGATATAACAATGGCTAGGGTTTCAATGTTTGAGTCAATTTGATAAAGTGTTGTTGGCAAGGAGGAGAAGGATTCTTTTTGGGCTATGGAGTCATATCTTGAAAACAAATGAAACTAGTGTCTTGGTAATAGAACCTCACAGAGAAACAGAGGCTAAATTTAGTGGGTGAAACATTCAGTTTTTGGATTTAGTTATAGATGGTGAAAGAGGATTAAAGCAACAAATAACAGCATTAGAGCACCACATAGATGAATTCTGACCTAGTTAGGAAGAAAAGGACAAAGTTTGAATTCCTTGAGTTTAGAGCACCTTTTAGATGAATTCTAACTCTTAAAAATCAATTCAAATGGAGGGGAAATGAGATGTAAATAGAGATACAAGAGATACATACACAAAGACAAGAAATACATTGTCATCTCATCACCATTAGAATCTCTTTCGTGAAGGTTCAGGACTTCTGCATTTCATTCCATTCAGATTCAAAGATTTTACATTGAAAGTAAAAAATGTTATAGTTCTGCCAACTCACCCCCTTGAACACCTTCAAAATGCTCCAATATATATATAAACACCCTCACTAAGATAAATAAGTCAAAATCCCCTGCTATCCTATGATTTTGGATCTGATTACATCAAAAAGAAGACAATTTGTAAACTACTTGTTAAAAATAGCAAATTTGTTTTGTTGGAAAATAAGGGTCAAAGATAACATCATATCTTTCAAATCACAATAGATGTTACAAAACGGGGAGAGGTTTTTGGATATTAAGTCATTATTGAGAAAAACCTCTTCAAGTTTTTGAAAATTAATCTCCATATTCTCTGGATCTGCACTCGAAATTGATGACTAAAACAAGAAAACATTAAATGCAAAAAATATGACATTTTTGTAAAACGTGAGATAGGTTTTTGTTATTTAGCTCATTTGTGACAAAACAATATTTGGGATTTTCCAAACACATCTCCATTTATTCATAATTTGATCTTGAAGTTGACTGGAAAAACATTCATTCCTATAACTTGCGTAGCGCACCCTGCAAACTTTGCGTAGCGCTTTGGGATTTCTTGAAATTTGTGTAGGTCCAGGTGGCAGCCACTGATAGAAAACCTTGATTTAACCTCCAATTTGGTATACCCGACCTTTTATGTTGTCATTTTCATTTATATATTAGTACAACATTTGTGTATCACTGGTGCACTAGGAAAGTGTTGTGTATGCTTTCCTTATTAGTCAAAATTTAAAGCTGCTCAAAAAGGGTGATTCATACTATCATCTTTGTTTGAATCAGGGGCACAAGGATTTCAAAAAATATGTTTCTTATAGAATATCTTGAACCTGACCTATCTTGAGAAGATATCGAACTTCCACTTCAAATATTACTTGGTTCAAGGTGGGAAGTGTCACATATTTTACCTCCCAATATGGAAAAAAGACATAGCCAAAGAAGAGTAAGAGAAAAATCAGCAGTATATGTTTATTCCTCCTAGAAATGATAATGCCAAGACTTGTTCCTAGTAAATCTGCTATGTTACTAGTGCATTCTCCTTTAGCAATAATGTCCCCAATGTTTTCTCTAATTTCAAAATCTTTGTAAATAGGAGTACGATTTTCTGTTGAGGATACTGCAACAATATTATTCACCACATTTTCCACACATTCAAGTGGTATAAAAATAGATGGAACTATTACAGTCACAAGTTCCACTAAAGCACCCACCTCCATTAGAATATGTCATGTTTCAGGTCACAATCAAACTTTTTCCCCTTTCTTGCAAATACTAACTTTCCAATCCTTTCCTGCTCCATCCTTTATCACCCAATTAATGGCTAGAGAATTAGTTCTCCTTCTTGAGAATCCCAATGCATGAAAAAAGGACTATGTTGTAAGAACTCCAATGTCACCTCCAAAGAAATGGGATTAGCATGAAATTTATGGAGTGCCAACATGTTGGTATATGGATTTTTCATATTCTTTCAAATCATCATAAATCCATGCAAATACATCAATATATTCTTTGAATAAGGCATTATATTGATCAATTTCTTATGTCATACAATCAATTCCAAGATTTACATATTTTTGGGAATCCTCAATTCCAATATTTATTTTATGTGTTTCTTTCGCCTTTCGAGTTGATACTTCTTCTTCGATATTATTTTCTTTATCATCTCTTTTAAAAATCGAATCTAATTTTACACAGTCCTTTGAAATAGAGGCAACATTATTATCATTCTCCTCACAATTATTTTCATTGGCCAAGGAATCATTCAATTATTCATCATTTTCAAATACCTGAAGGTGTTCCTAATTATCAAGCACCGAAGGTCTGAAAATTATTTTGACTTGAAATGAAATTTTACTTTGAATGTCATCTGGATTAGATAATCAAGTAGCAAGGGCCAGTGAATCCACCTTTTTATTTTTCTTTCTTGGGACAAAAGATATATTGAATGAACAAAAATATTCCATTAATTCATTTACTCTTTTGACATTTAACTTAAGTTTTTCCTTCTTAATTTTATATCTTTGAATATTGACTTGATTTATAATCAATTCAAAGTCACTAGTTATAATCAAATGTTCAATATTCATCTACAATGCTATGATCATTCCTTGGATGAGTGCTTCATACTCTAATTCATTGTCAGTGCATGGAAATTCCAATCTGATAGCATATGGATATACAAATTTATCAGGACTTTTAAGTACAATTCCAACCCCGCTCTCTGAGGTTGAACATACACCATCAAATAGCATTCTCCATTATCCAGTGAAAGAATCATCTTCTTGTTTCAAACTTTCATATTTCTCCAAATCAAGTATAGCATAATTTCCAATACCCGCATTTACATAACCTTTCATCATTTCATTGTCTTTCTTTTTTAATGAAAATGGTTTTTGGGGTTCACAAGGAACTTTCAACATCATCCCATATTTATTTGGTAGCATCATGCAACTACCAGAATTCATTATGTAACCACCTATCATTGAATACCAATCTCTTCCAAGGACTACTTCATATGTTGGGGGAAGATTGACCACTATGATAGTGAACACGGTGATAATATGGGGGCAGCGGTAATCCAATCATAGAAGTTCTTGATTTCTCTGTAGGCTAGTACTTTTCTGGAATCAATTGCATAAATGCTTTCTCCTATTTCATAATATTTTATATATCTCATATTGAGTGCTTCCATCATTACCAGAGGCATGATATTATTCATTGCTCTGGAATCTATCAAACAATTGTGTAGTACAACATCATGGTTTTCAATTGATATATAAAAAGGTGGCACTTTGCCTCTTAACTTAACAGCTTATATAGTTTGATTTTTCTTTGGATTTGCAATAACATCTACAATTCTTTCACTTGGCTCATCTAAAAGTTTTAGAATGTTTTCCCTCTGCTGTGAGATTTTTACCACTTTTGTGAAAGGTAGAGTGATTCTTAATTTACTGAGATCATCGAACACATTATACATCATCTGAGGGGTATTTACCATTCTTCGCAGTTCATTTGATTTATTCTTCTCTTTCTCCTTGTCTTTTTCTATGTTTTCTTTTTATTTTAATTTTTCTACATTTTCCTTTGTTTTGGATTTATTTAATTGTCCCCGTGTTTGGACAACATTGTCTTGTGAGATAGTATTTTATTCATCTTCTTCAAATATGTACATGGATGTCTAGAATCCATCTATCTCTATAGATTAAATAATTTCTTCTTGAATATAGTAGGCATCTTGTTCAATAGTTTGTTCATCATAAGCTTCTTCGAGTATTACTTCATTGGGATTAGGTTCCCATGGTATCCTCTATCTTTGTTGATCATTAGTGTTCTCAATTCTTGTCCTATGTTCTTGAGCATGATTTCTTCTTTTGTTCTGGAATTGGCATCCTTGAACCAGGCATGAAGTTTTCATTTCTTCTCAATCTAATTATTTCATTCTGCATTTACCTAATAGTTATGTTCATTTGGGCAATCTCAATATTTTTCTTTGTTTATTGCACTGCAACAAGGTCATTTTTTACATTTGGTATGGTTCCTTTGAAGAAACCCCCTCCAGCTCCTTGATTTCTAAGATGGTGTGTTTTTTTATCCTCATTCTTCCTTGAACTTGACGCCCCCTAATCATAAATGGCCAAATTATCTATTTGTATTCGTACTTTTCCCAAAATAATATCAGGGTCAGCTCTTGTTTCAAACATAATTTCTTCCATCTCTGTGGCCTTGCCATTTTCTTCATATAGGTTTTCAATTTGAGAGGCTCTAATAGAAAAGTTTACATTGGAAGAAACAACATTCTTATAACAACTGAGTATTATTGGATCATTTAACCTTTTTTCTTCTGGTATCTATTTCATTGTCTTATTGAATCTCAAATTAAAATCTTGAATTATTTCATTTTTCCTTAGACAAATTTGAGTAAAATTTGTGAGAAGAGTATGATAAGAAACTGGAGGAGAAAACATATTCAAAAACATTGTTTCAAGTTCTTCAAATGACCCAATTGATCTTGCAGGAAGTGATGTGTACCATTCATAAGCTTGATCAGCCAAGGTTTGGAGAAATAATCCTACCATCGCATCATCATCTTCAATAAGACAGAAATCATAAACATCCAAGAATAAATCTACATGTCTTTTTGGATCAATCGCTCCATCCCCTGAGAATTGTTTCAATGTCCCCTTTGGAAGGATAGGTAGCTCATTTGTTTTTCCTTGGAGGTAGGAGAATCTCTTAGCCTCCTCCTCAGGATTCTATACCTTGGTTCACGTCTTTCTTTGTGCCTTTCTTCCCATCTCTCTTCATGTCTTTCCTCTCATCTTTATTCATTTCTTTCTTCTCATCTCTCTTGTCGATCACTCATTCCTGGATATTTCTTATTTTCTCCAACAAGACATTCTTCAACTTGCAATTGCTTACTTCTACTTTTTTTCAGTAGCCCTTTATATTCATCCAGCTTCAGTTTCTATTTTTTGCTTGAGCTCTTCACATTTGTATTTTGTCTATTCTTTGTCATCTAAGGATTTCTTGTCGTTCTTCTTGAACAAGAGTTTGCCAAGATCTTCCTAAATGCTCTAGAGTCAGATTTGTTGTTATTGTAATATTATATAATTGATGCAGAATACTTATCTGGTTTCCCAATCTGATTTCTAGTTGAAGCTTATTTGGCTGAGGCAAAGTCATGAAAATTTTGTGGTCTAAAAACCAAGCTTTAAAATCGATTCCCCAGTATGGTCACCAAAAATGTTGGCGTTTGAATCAGTTAGGTTTGGCTCTGGTAGATTTAACATTTTATTGGTGATTGAAGGTGCCAATAAAAAAGGAGAGTCACTTTGTAGAGGAATGGTTATTCTATTCTAGATGAATTTGTCAATGCACTAGGTGACAACATATTTACATTTGAAAACCTCAGGGACACAACCAATGAGAGTTATTCCTGATGTCTAGACTTTGTTACTATTTATGTTTGGAAGCATTGAGTAATACCAATATTCCCTCGACCATTGATAATTGGGATCCTCTATAGTGAGTAGATTTAAGGTATCCCCACAGAAATGTTTCCTTCTTGTGGCCATCTTCAATGGGTTGAAAAACTTCTTTGTAACGTCGATCAAAACAATAAAATAATATTTTACGTTATATCTTTGATTGATAACAATAACCTAAAATAAATGATATTTTCCTTGATAGAAACATCATTAATAATGGCCTTTAATCGATCAAAATCAGTTGAGTTCATAGAATTATCATTTAATTTAACTCAAGAAATGTGAAGAGGCAGGACATGTCATGGCGGGGTGGTGGAGTGGGAAATTTCAAATGAGAATGTGATTTTGTGAGTGCATGAGTCAGTCGTGATAGAAAAAATGGATAAGTATGGATGCTTGTCATATGGACTTGTGAGGATGGGAAATACAAGGAAACGAAAAATATGAGTCCCCGAGTCTGCGAGTCTACCAACCTGTGAAACAAAAAATAGACTAAGTGTTCAGAAGAGATGAAGAGAGAAACGTGATACGTTGTGAGTCTATAAGCCCGCCAATCCGCAAATGAAAAATAATCTAAGTATGGAAATGGTGTAAGTCATGGGGGTAAGATAAGGAAATGAAAATCAATGAAATGGAAACATACATAGGAGAAAAAGGGAAAATACAAGTGTAGAATAATAAAAAGGAGGAAGAAGTTACAAGGTTCAACATGAACTTAGATGCTTGCAATAGTAAACATTAACAAATATTCCAACAAAACTCCTATATACAGATGTACAAGATATTATATACAAATGTACAAACTCTTATATACATATGTACTTGTCAATCACATCATCTCATTCAAGAAGAATAAATAAATATGTCTGTAGAGATTTTTATCTACAGGGTTTGGAGTCTTGTTTCAACAGATATTCTACCTTTCTTTAAAAATAGTTTGAACCCAGAATCATCTATGACTTTGAAAGATGAAATAAAAGTAGAATGGAAATGTCATCAAAGAACTTAAAATGACCATCACATTTAAACTCAAAATTTATTTTTATAAACACACACTTTAAATATCATGCTTTAGACTCGAAGTCTGAGAAATCACTAATGTAATGCCCCGAATAGTTATTTGTGGGAAAAATTAATAATAAAATCCCAAATTTTATAAGATTAACAATGTATAAAAAAAGAGGAATGAAACAACCTCAACAATAACTCAATGACAATTAGATAAAGTACATTAAATGCATTTTCCTTTTTACAAGCAGGGATTTTGCTCCTCTTGACTTGAAATATCATGAGAAATGAATGGAAGAATCTAGAGAAAGAGTTGATTAGACTCAGATCTTCTTGTTTCCAAACATACATGGAAAACCTAATGGAAAGAATCAAGAAGAAATAAATATGAGGAAGAAACAACTAATCAATCTAATTCACAAAATCTTGGAAATACAAAACTTGCTTCTTACGAACTCTCCGCTGCTACAAAGACTCTTGACTGCGAACAACAACTAACTCCTTGAATTCCTTTCACTTGTTATTTTAAAATCTTTATTGAATATTCTTTAGGGTCCAAGTTAGATTTTTATTTTCCCCTTTTTCTATATGAACTTAGATATTCATTCCATCAACCGAGACCCACTTTAGAATCTCATAAATTTATCTTAAGTTCCAAAAATAATTAATTGCGAAGATAGAAAATAGTCCCGAATGTAATTTAATTTATAGGGAATGATAGTAATGAGTTCAACCATGGAAATGGATTCCGGATCATTATTCTCATCTCTACCTTTCCAACGAGCTATTTTTTTTCTCAATTTCGACATCAGGATCAAACATTATGGCCTCTGAAAGATAGAGACTCAACAATCGTCGATTTATCCATGTGAATTTTGAGACCTTTATTTGTTAGTCTCCCCATTTATCCCACATGCACTAGGGAATAGTTCCCATATCTTGTTTATAAGAAAAATGCATTCCTGTATTATTTGTGTGTGAAAAAATAACTATGGAACCTTGCGTAGCTTGTGCATATTATAGCTTTTGGTTGCCACCTCGTCACCTAGTCATCATGCCAAATCACTTTCCCAGTCTTCTGTGTGTCCAATAAATATCATCCAAGTATCACCCGAGGGTAGGTCCACCTCATTGCCATATGTCACAATGGGATAGGTCCACCTCACTACCACATGTCACATATGAATAGGTCCACCTCACTGCCACATGTCACCCAATGTGCCAAAGGAGGGGGAAACGGATAAAACTTAGGAATATAATGAGTAATTTCATGAAATAATAAAATCATAAAATAGAAATACATAGTAGTAAAAACGAACTATAAAGCTCAGTAAAATTACTAAGTCATGAAGGGTGAAATTTGGGTAATGTGGAAGTGGGAAGTGAAAATTGAGTATTGCAGAAGTGGTAAGTGAAAATTGAGTATTGCGGAAATGCGAGTTCTAAAAATTAGAAAAATGACTAAGTCGTGAAGGGTGAAATTTGGGTAATGCGGAAGTGGGAAGTGCAAATTGAATATTGTGTAAATGCAAGTTGTCAAGTTAGGAATAGCAGGTGAAGATGAGGGAAGGGATTTTTCATCTGCATTCATGAAAATGAATAAGTATAGGATTATGGAGAGAAGTGTAAGGGAATATGCAGAGTAGAGAGGAAGGAGGGTAGAGTGAAAAGAAGGAAAAGTGGCTAAGTATGGAG
>ML797792.1:191430-203361 GCA_009831015.1 Picea engelmannii | reverse complement strand
TTTCATATATATCTCAAAAATGTGTGAGCTTTGTAATGTGTAGGAATATGTGAAGGATTAATTCAAAAGGACTTCTCGAATAATTCCTCCACCATTTCAAGATTTGAGGAGATAATTCAAGCCCATTCCATGGAGAATATCATGGAGATTTGGTTGGCATATCTTATCCAATATATATGAGAGATATGTGTGAGAATTTGAAGGGATTATATTTTGTAATAATGGGAAATTGGTTGAAAGAAAAGTGGATATGTAATTATGAGATGGTTATCTTATCTTCAAGGCTCTCATGTATAAAAGTGAGTGCTCTCTCTTCATGAGAAAGTAATTTTTTGGTAGTCAGTAGTCATTGAGTAGTCATTAGGATTCAAGTAGAAATCTGGATTAGTTTTAGATTTGTAATTGGAAAGAAAGGGATTCTTAGCTTTGATTCATAGTGTTGGTTTCCATGCTTTCATTATTTTGTTATGAATATTGATTTGATTATTGTAATGTAAGATTGCTTGATTGGTGTGAGATCACATATATTGTTGTGTCATTCAACTCTTCACATGTTGCATTTTTTTTCCTTCATGTAGTTCTCCATTCCTAGATTAATTTCATTTATGCAATTTCATTTCAGTCATGTGTTGTAACAATTCAATTCAAAGTCGTGTGTTTCAACTTCTTGCATTAGATTAATGATTCAATTTCAGTTGTAGCTTAAACATTAGATTAGATTAGTCCCAATTCAATCTTGCATATACTTTGTGTTTGCTTTGTAATTTTACGAACCTCGGATTGACAAATTAGATAGTTGGGCAAGTACTACAATGCAATTAATACAACATTAGTTCAGTCCAACGTAACGATTGTCGTTCCTTTTATGATTTTTTTTCCTTTTGTAGGCATTGCATATATGGAGAATGAGGTGTTGAAAATGGAAGGTAATAACCTACGTAGGCAACAAGTAAAATGCTTGTGCCAGTGCCTACCTTCAACTGATGCATAGATTGTTTTTAGGACATCTTTAGAGCCCAACATTTTGGCGTTGTTGTTGGGGAAGCACGATGGATTGAGGTGTCATTTTATTTTTTAATTTAAATTCATGCAAGTGTGATATAGATGTGTTGGTAACGGGTCATAGAAGCTACTTGAGTGGAGAATCCTCATGTTCTCCCTGCCAACTAGGTAAAAGTAATTTCAAATTCTGCAAAGAGTGTTTCAATTTCCGCAAGAGTAATTTTAATTTCTGCAAAGAGTGTTTCAATTCCTGCAAATTTAAATTTATGCAAGAGTGTTTAATTTATGCAAGTGTGATCTACATGTGTTGGTAAGGGGTCATAGCAGCTACTTGAATGGATACTCCTCATGTTCTCCCTGCCAACTATCAAGAGCGTTTAATTTCTGCAACTGTGAAGAGTAATTGTTTTATGTTTTAGCAAGAGTGTTTTTATTTAAGTTTTTCATTTTGATTTGGGTGCTATAAGAATCCTTTTTCAACATGGTTTAACAATGAATTTCAACTTGGAACTACTCACTCAAATCCTGGCAGATGCCGGGTTCCCTGGAAGAGGAGATCTTGACAAGGATCAAAGATTCAAATACTCCTCCAAAAACAATTGAAGATCCAACATCTGAAAACTCTTATGCGTCTGATGATGAACAATTAATCTAACAAGAGATTGAGCAACATGAAGAGGAGTTACAGCATGCTCTGAGCGAGGAACATCATGCATATGAGAGCCTTATCGAGCAATGTTTCCAAGTACTTGAGTAGATAAATTTCATTTTTTTTTATTCAGTTAAATCACAGTCACAGCAATTCAATTTGTTCATTTTTGTATATTTTAATTTTTCATGCGTAAAAATGAAAATGAACATAGTTTTACTACTGTTATGTGAATGGCTCCATTGGAAGTTTAATTACATGTAACTATTTTTTAATTCTAATTAGCATAGATTAGGTAGGATTTCATTTTCAAGTTTTTTATTTTTAGAATAAGTATGCTCTCCTCTGCGTTGTGTGCGATCGTGAGGATCATAAAGTAGGATGACTGATTGATTTTAGGAAGATTAATTGATTGACTATGCAAAAACAATGCCTAGTCTATTTTTCCATCTATGATTTGTTTCCATTTGCTCACAATTTTTTAATAAGTTTGCAAAATCAAATTTTATTTGTCAATAGAAGAGTAAATACATAAATAAAAATTTGTGCATGCTTCTGTTTGCAAATCAAAACAATGAAACAATAAGTACCTTAGAAAAAAATAATAAATGAATAAGAAGATAAGAGGCCCATAACTAATCAACTCTCAAGCAACAACCCTCCCAAGGTCCAATCTCGTTTTTAAATTTCAGCCTGGTTTATTTTTGGTTTGATTCACTGCATGATTAACTGCCTCTACCTCTATGCCTAGTATTTACTATGACGTTGCTTTGTGGATGGGGTAAACTGCCTTTTGTCACTAGATTTGGAATCGAGCAGAAGGATGTTGGTGGATTCGCTTCGGGCACTGGAACTTGAACTGGTTATGCCTCTGGATATTCTTTCTCAAGTTATTTATTCTAAGATTATCTCATGCCATGTCATAACCAAAGCATGAAAATGTTACACAATCAAAGCACATCAGGATCCCATTCTATGTCTAGATCGAATGCATGTATATATCTCGCTCCACGTCATGATCGAAGAGAATAGAAGTTTCACTCAATCGCAAGCATACGAGAGAAGCAGTCTGTTGCAGGTATATGATAAAGTGCCTTTGTGCGAAGTCAACTAGCTCTGGTCCAATAGAGTCAAAATTCGGTTCTTCTACTTGATCTGCTACGGATGAATCTAGAACCGAGCAAGGTGATGAACGGGATGTTAGTGGTTATGAATATAGATATGGAACTGGAAAATATGTTGGTAGATATGGCACTTTAACTCATTACTCTGGCTTTCAATATGCACTTGGATGTACATGCACTGATGAAAAATCAAGTGATGAAACAAAATGACGCCTGTGATACACAGTGGTCGGGTCGGGTGTGATGATTGTTGGAATTGCTTGGTTGAACTGGAATGTTCCTGTCTAGTAATTGGTATGTAGATAGAATGGCAGATCTGGACGGGATAAAGGAACATGCTTCAAAAGGGTTTGCTGGAATAACTGGCTAAAGGAATAGGTGGGTAAGTGCATGTTGAGAAGGAGTGACAAGGTAAGAGGATCTATTTTTTTCCATATCCCATATTCTCATCATACCCAGTGAAATCCATTTTTAGATTCATATTTATCTCCTCATATCTTCGATATGGGATCCACTTGTACGTTCAACTGCATTCAGATATTTTTCTGCCAAAGGTTACAAGACTAAATCTGATTTGATTGTATCAATTTGATTCGCAACAATATTCTCCCATATTTAACGATGTATTAGCGATATTATTCCCAGACCGTCATCCGCCATATCTAAAATTAGGAAGTGATATTTTGTTTCTAACAAAACGTGCGTTCTCATCAAGGATTCATATCAGAAATAGGGTTACGAGTTTCCACGAGGGCACCAGTGTTATCAACGCCCAGTTGATTGGGACACGTCCACTATGGATCTAGTATGGTCAATGGGTGAATTTCAAATATTTCTGAGTACGGGAGATCGAAGAGGTGATCGATATTTTCATACACTTAAATTTTTGCATCCAGTGATCGATTTACAGAATGTCGAACATGTACGGAGGGTGAGCAGGCGTTCTCAAATTTTGTCCAGGAAATTACAAGATCCTCAGTGTGGCACGGTGATAAATGATATGCGAGTATGTGCAAGGTACCGACACAGTGGATATCTGAGATTTTATGACGTCGGTGTCGAACAGGTTTATCGGTATCCACACAGAGATGAAAAATGTGTTTGTGATTTCCATGTGCAATGGATAGAGGGTCCATTTGTAGGTCATATAAGAATTAAAATCACAGCGGATCATTGTGCAGATCACATCATTTTTTATGGACTTCATTATGATCATATTTGTTGTATTCTCTTTTTCTACAGATGATATAAAAAAAACAAGTGTCAAGCGGAAAGACGGATGCAACAGAGCGGCAGTCCAAGACCATAGCATATAATTATGACACTGAATCTAAGGAGGAATATCAGCATCCTCTGCATACGTCAATCTTCTTGTCAATATGCTTCAGCTCTCTTGTTGGTGTCAGTATCCTAGCAGAAGCAATTTGGTTCGGAGATAGTGGGAAAGGCGAGAGACCAGGGATCAGGAAAATGTGAAACCCAGAATTGATGTCGATCCTGTATGAGAAACGCGGAATTACCAAAAACGCAGAATTGATGTTGGGTGCTACAAACTTCTCCTATCGACCTGGGGCATTCATGGTGGCCTGATGGTGCAGGTATAGAAAGATGAAAGTCACAGGATGATTTCTGTGACAGCAATTCTTTTATTGTTTTTTATAATACAAAAATTATTTTTTTTCTTTTATTTGTTTTTAATTTTCTTTTATTTGTTTGTTTCATTATAAAAAGATTATAATAAAGAAAAGAATTTATTTTGTTTGTTTTATTATAAAAATCATTTATAATAATAAAAGAATTTTAGTTCTTTTTTTTTTTAACTATATAATAATAAAAAATAAAATTTAGGTCAAAAAAAAATTCATAAAAAAAAAAATATTGTAAAAAGAAAAAAATACTTTAGCAAATGGACATTTCAAATAATTCTTGAAAACGATATTGAAGTAATGTTTTTTATACTAACTTGGTTTCTTGAGTCACTCTACACCGCAATCAACGATGAGACAAGCACACCACGGCAACAAGTACAAAAACACTTCTTTTTTTTTTGTCGTATTGTTACTTCTTTTTGTATACTATGTTTTTCAAACTTCTCACAAGTTTGCTTGCAGGATTAATGCTCACATTTTCCAGGTTTAGAGATGATCACATCTTGTTGCTGAAGTGATTTTCAAGAATCACAAAACGTTTGAAAAAAACATGCTTTATTGACTGCTTAAAGGAGATGATTCTCATTCTACACATCATGGCGTTTGTTGTTACACAGCGACCATTTTTCATCATGAATTCTTTCTTCCCATTTCTCCTTCAAAGTAGATTTTTCATCACTGTGTTGAAGCCCATATTCGATTGAATTATCCTTCATGACTTCACATACTATTGGCATAGGGGCAGACCTAGGATTCAGCTCCAAGAGCACACCAACAAGCCCTAACTATTGGCCCTTTCAGCAACACCTGCGAGGTAGATGCAGTCTCACCCGAGGCAGTTATGGGGGGGTTGCAGGACAGAGATGTCTACAACCAAAGGGATATCAAGTGGATCTGATACAAGAACAATACAACATTCATATATCACTTACCAAATTAGATCTACTTCACACAACTATCTATCAGATCTAACACAGTAAATGTAACACCCCCATTCCGGGCCGGGCAGGTGCTACTTCGTGGAACAACAATCTCATACTTAATTCTATATATAAGACATGCATTTAAGCAAATGAAACACATTTAAACTCGGAGTAAATATAAGAATTACTATTATTATAAATAATCAGTGGATTTAACATTAATTCGTATGCACAGCAGAATACATGATAAATATAAATACACGGACATGCAGAAACGTAATTAAAACATCATCTGGTACTTATCTTTGAAACGGTGGCAATTCCACCAACCACATGCAGGCCTTCCATGAACCTCCCAGCCTTAGACCACGTTTCTCATCAAGCTCAACAATGGGTCACCCCCGAGTTGGGACTAAGCTCCACCCCAAGGCAAGGAATCCTAGGTTAGGTTGAGGTTACAGGGAAAAACAACATAGAATGATTGGAATGATTCTTCCCAGGATGCCATCTTACGCCCACTACTCCCGAACTCTCATTCTCCACATGCCTACTCCACCCCAGGAGTATACACCTTATATGTCACCTAAATAGTCCTTCGACTACTAACCTCCCTTGCCTTGGGTTTCAGCAACACGATGAATCAGGAAGTCTAAGAGCCCGAAGTTGGTGTTGGACACTCTCTGGAAGAAACCACTTCCCAACAAACTCTCTCACCTGGAAAGAGTTTCTCACAGGCCTGAGAACCTGCCTCTTCCAACAACAATCACCTCCCTCACCTGGAGAGAGGTTACACACAGGCTCAGCACGGACTTACACTAGCCAGTAAGCCACGCGCAGTCCAGCACTGTGTGGCCACAATAGCCAACTGGGAAAACAGACATAGCCTTCCCAAACAGGCTCCGCAATCACGGGATAGACTCAAGGTTTTGGTTTCGGGATTGTACCAAGTGTACAGAGATCCCATGCACAGTCTCAAACTGTTCAGACAGAGGTTGTACCGGCTATCTCAGAAATCAACACAGGTTTTTCAGCTTACAGGGATGCACTAAGGTATTCTTGCAGAGGTTAGACCATTCACGTTCAGGCAGTCGGGTAGAATGGAGGCGGAACCCCCATCACAAATCAACTCAATAGTTTTTATCTGCATGTGCTTGGGTTGACACTTGTCACCCATGAAACTGCATGTGTTCCATCAGCATGCGTTCTTCCCCATTTGGAAGTCACTTGTCATTCCAAAAGAACTTAGGATAAAATATATATTTCACATGGTCTTTTTGGAATAATATTAAAATATTATTCCCAAGGACTTAAGCCCCTAGGCTAAACACTTAGCCCCTCTTCCCACCTTTCAGCCCCTAATCCCTTGCCCACTTTGTGGAAGCTTAGTCCCCCATCACTCATTCATCGTGGTCTGTCTACACATGACGGTGTTTATATTTTTATTAATAATGTGCATAGATACATGTACGAAATCAGGTTCTTGGCCTTCAACACTTAGGCTCTCCAGCCTAATAACACATAATCCCACCAACTTATATAAACTTGGTTCACCAGCCTATAAAAAAATTTTACAACTCATTTCATAAACAAGGTTTACAACTGGGCTCGGCCTTGGGGACATTACAATCCCCCTCCCCTTATTTATGCACTGTCCTCAGTGCAACTTTACACAGCTTCTGCAAGATTTTCAAAATTTTCAAAAAGATGCGGGTACTCTGCCTGCATAACATCTTCATTCTCCCATGTTGCGTCCTCAGGACCGTACCAGGTCCACTGGACCTTTACAAGATTTATAGCTCGATTCCGAAGCTGTTTTATTTTCTTGTCCAATATGCGTATAGGATGCACTTGCAGGACACCTTCTGGTTCCACCTGAATCACATTCCAGTCGATAACATGATTAGCATCAAGTATATATTTCTTAAGAAATGAAACATGAAACAATTTATGTACAGTCATAGATGCAGGGAATGCAAGCATGTATGCAATTGGCCCAATCCTTTCTAGGATTTCAAATGGCCCACAAAATCTTGCTTCCAACTTGGCGCAACTTCCCAGCTTCAGGGAACTCCTGTTAGTTTTCACTTTCAGGAAAACATGATCACCCACTTTGAATTCTCTGTGGGATCTGTTCTTATCAGCATAACTTTTCTGCTTGTCCTTGGCAGCTTTCAAATTCTGCTTAATTTTTATCATTTGGTCCTCCATCTCCTTGAGAAACTCTAGCCCAACTACTTCTTTCTCAGCTGGATTATCCTAGCTCACTGGAATGTTGCACTTTCTTCCATAAAGTGCTTCAAATGGGCTCATCTTCAACGATACATGATACCCATTATTGTAGGCGAATTCTACTGAATGCAGGTAGTCTTCCCATATTGATGGTTGTCCATCACATACATTCTTAGCATGTCCTCTATTACTCTGTTCACCCTCTCTGTCTGTCCATCAGACTCGGAATCATACGTTGTACAAAAATTCAGATTCATTCTGAATCCTTTGAACAGTCCTTTCCATAAATTTGAGGTGAATTTTGGGTCCCTATCATACACAATCGTTTTAGGAATTCCGTGCAAGAGTGCCACTTATTTTAAGAAGATGTCAACAACATCTGCTACCTTGTGAGTGGTTTTCAGTGGAATAAAATGGGAAG
This sequence comes from Picea engelmannii, assembly GCA_009831015.1. Classification (NCBI taxonomy): domain Eukaryota; kingdom Viridiplantae; phylum Streptophyta; class Pinopsida; order Pinales; family Pinaceae; genus Picea; species Picea engelmannii. The sequence goes on along the minus strand of ML797792.1, from coordinate 195,364 downwards.
CTTTTGTAAGCTTTTCCACCACAACCATGATCGAATCATGTTGCTTGCTTGTTCTGGGCAATCCTGTAATAAAATCCATGGTCACCACTTCCCACTTCCATTCAGGAATGGGTAAAGGTTCCAGCAACCTTGTTGGGTGCCTATGCTCAGCCTTAACTTTCTGGCATTCCATACATCTGGAAATGTATTCAGTTGTCTCCCTCTTCAAACCTGGCCAAAAGTAATGGCTTTTGACTGCTGCCATGGTCTTCTAATATCCAGGGTGTCCAGCATACGTTACATTATGCATTTCTTTTAGAATCGCAAGATTCAATTCCTGGACATTGGGTATATATACTCTGTTTTTGTACAGAAGTATTCCGTCAACTCCCAGGATGTAATTTCCCTCTTTTTGTGGTCTCTCACGTTGTTGTATCTTTGCTACTAAGTCTCTGTATTACAAATCATCATTTGCAGCTTCCAAAATTCTACCCTTGATATCAGTCGTGTACATGCTAATGGTTGTAGCATGTAATTCATGCACTTTTTGCTGAGTGCATCAGCCACCTTGTTTTACCTCCCCTTGATATGCTTGATATCAAAGTTGTATTCACACAGAAACTCTAGCCACCTACTTTGTCTAACGTTTAAAGTCAGCTGACCAAACAAATAATTCAGACCATTGTGGTTTGTTCTCAATTCAAATCTCCTTCCCATGAGGTAATTTCTCCATTTCCTCAGACCGTGGACTATTGTTGCAAACTCCAAATCGTGCGTGGCATAATTCTTTTCATGCTCTTTCAGCTTCCTGGACTCATAAAAGATTACAAATCCATCTTGGTTGAGAACTCTTCCCAACCCTTCCTTACATGCATCTGTGCACACCATGAAATCCATATTTGGATCTGAAATCCTCAAGATTGGAGCGTTGGTTAACAGTTGCTTCAATCGCTAGAAACTGTTCTCACACTCTTCAGTCCACTGAAAATTTTTCTCCTTCCTTTGCAAAGAAGTGATAGGGTGAGCTATCTTTGAGAATCCTGCGATAAACCTTCTATAATAGCCCGCCAGACCCATAAAGGATCTAACTTCTGCCACATTCCTTGGCGCTGAGCATTCTCGGATGGCTTCAACCTTCTCAGGATCCACGTCGATCCCTTCCTCTGAAATAATGTGCCCCAAGTAATGGATTTGCCTTTGATAAAATGAGCATTTGCTCAATTTGGCATACAGTTGGTGTTCTCTTAAAATTTGCAGCACCATTCTCAGGTGTTTTTCATGCTCTTCCTCTGACTTGGAATACACCAAGATGTCATTCAGGAAGACTATGATAAACTTGTCTAAATAGTCCCTGAATACACCAAAATCAAGCAGATAAAAACAGCAGGTGTGTTTGACAATCCAAATGGCACCACTGTGAACTCGTAATGATTGTACCTTGTTCTAAAGGCGGTCTTGCTAATGTCCTCATATTTTATTCTTACCTGGTGATATCTTAATCTAAGATCTATCTTCAAAAATATTTTCACACCCTTCAACTGATCGAAACGATCATCGATCCTCGGCAGAGGATACTTGTTCTTGACAGTTACCTTGTTCAATTATTGGAAATCAATGCATAGCCTCAACGTCCCATCCTTCTTCTTCACGAATAGGACCGGGGCACCCCAATTTGACACGCTGGGGTGAATGTACCCCTTCTTTAGAATCTCTTCAAGCTGCAATTGCAATTCTTTCAGCTCTGGCGTACTCATTCTATAAGGATCTTTCGAAACTAGAGTTGCTCCAGGCATCAAATTTATAGAAAAATCGATGTCTCTCTTTGGAGGTAGTCCAGGTACCTCCTGAAATATGTCCTTGAACTTTGTGAGTACCTCATGGTCTCCAATATTTGAGACTTCATCTCTGGATGATTCCTCCACACGGGCTGCAAATAATTGACAGCCTTTCCTGTAACACTTCTTTAGCCGCATGGATGAGATTTCTCTAACAAACACAGCCCTGGGAATTCCTTGGACTATTTTTCGATTTCCCTCCTCATCCAGGCATGTGAACCTCTTGTTACGAAAGTCCAGAAGGGCATGGTACTGGTCCAACCAGTCTATCCCAATTAAGCAGTTGTAAGAACCTAAAGACAGAATATTCAATTCAGCCTTCGTGCTCAATCCATTCATGTCTACAGAACAGGACTTAATCAACTCAGTGACCTTCCTCTTGGTTCCTGTAGCCAACTGCACTAACCAAGACTTTTCATGTTTGCTTCTTGATAAATGCAAACTTTACACCACCCTAGGATCTACATAACTATGGCTAGCCCTTGAATCAATTAAAATAATAAATGGTTGGTTGTCAATCATACCTTCCACTTCAATCATGTGCGATTGAAATTCAGCTTGTTTGTTGTCCAAGGCTGCATAGATCCTTGGCATTCTACTACCCATGTCCTCCACTGTTTCAGCATGTTGAATAGTATGGATAGCTCTTGCTTTGCCATTTTTATGGGGACAATCCTTGTACTTGTGGTTCCCTTTACATCCCCAACACTGAATGGGCGTCTGTCTCTGCCTTTGTTCCCCCACTTCAGCCATTCTCAGCTCTCTAAACGATGGATGTCTTTGAGGATTATTTTTGAAAAAGGGAGGTTTGTTTCCTTTCTGCCTCTGTTCTCTCTTAAAAATTTTCTGGTCATCCCGAGCCTTCCGAAAGGTAGGCTTTTCTCTTTGTTGTTCATATAAGCATTTACCCCTTCTAATTGTTTCTTCCATAGTCTTAGGATCATCATACTGAATCTTGTCACCAATGGCAAGTGGCAGTCCACTCAAATACCTTTGAATCTTGATAGCCTCATCTTTGATGAATCAAACATACTTCAGTAGTTCCAAGAAATTTCGTTCGTATTCATCAATGGTCATGCTGCCTAGCTTGAGTTCGAAGAACTCCTTCATATTTCTGTCATAGTATCTTTCAGTCAGGTATTTCTTCTTGAAATACCTCTTGAACTCCTTCCAAGTGATACCTTTCTCACTAATGTGTTGCACCTGCACAAACTAATCCCACCACATGGATTTTTTTCCTTTCAATTGATACATTGCAATTATTCCTTCTGCATGAGAGGAATAATTTTGTAGTTGGAAATATTTCCTCATGCCAAGTAACCATGTTTCAGCATCTTCCTCCTCCTTATGATCTCCATCAAATGTAGGAGGCTTAATCTTATTCATCTCCCCTTTCAATTCATCCATCCCAGATCTCCTGTGATTTCTGGTAGGAGATGGGCTTGAACTATTGTGTGCTTCCTTAACGGAATTCTTTGGGGAGCGATGATGATGTCTGCTACCACACCTCGATCTTCTTTTTCTCTCAGGGGTCCAGACACTTCTTGATCTTATTTTCCTCTCAGGGGTCCTATGACTCTCTATCTTGCTTGAGTCGCTCCCCTTCTCCAATTTCCTTTCTATTCTTTCCAATCTCTTCAACATATTTAAGTTGAATTCACCTTGTTGATCCCTGACCCTCATGAGCTTTCGGCTATCGGCTCGGCAAGCCTGGGCATCCTTCTGCAATCCTTCAATGATTTTCATTATATTCCCTTCCGTATCTAATTATATTATGTTCCCATTGGAGTTCGATCCTTCGACTCCCAAGTTGACATTCCTTCCTACCCTTTCGTCCTTTGTTTCGGAGGCAATCTGCACCTCTTCCAATTCCATACTTGGCGTCGGTTTTCGGTTGTCCTGACACTCATTGAACTCTGCACACACAACATGCAGTCAACCGAATTTTGTCAGGCCTTAATCCCTTAACAAAATCACAATATTCATAAACCAACGTGAGTGAGAAAATGTTTTGACTTCACAAAGTTTTCAGAGCTCTGACGACTCTGCAAATTTCGGGACTTCGGGACTTTTGGCTTCGGGTTTTTGGTCCATGAGGCTCTCACACTCGCTTTTGGGTT
>ML797792.1:115833-137346 GCA_009831015.1 Picea engelmannii | reverse complement strand
AGCTCAGCTATTAAGAACTGTCATCTTCTTATTTAGCTCATAAACTTGAACTAAAGGAATTCTTGTTGGCTTGTATGATCCTACACATTGTTGTACTTGATTATCTAGATCAGTTTTCTCCATCCCTTTTGATATTACTCTGTCTGTTCATTGATTCCTAAAAGCACTTTTTCATTCGATTGCATTGTGAGTTGTCTTCTCAATAGCTACTCTCTATTATCCCATTGATCCACACTTTCATTGTTCATGATTTATAAAGTTACCAAGCATCCTTAGCCTACAACCCTAAGGAGTTTCTTGGAGTGATAACAAGTACCACAAAGGTGACACCAAGAAGGGCCTATAAAGCCTCTTTTCCTTAGGTTGTCCCAAGTAAGAATGTTGTTGTTCATCGTTAACCAAAGGAAGGTGCTAATTTTTTGCCAGAGCTTTGCGCCCCAAATTTTGCTCCAAACCTCTTCTTTTGGGAGGGAGTTATGCCCTGCGTTGAGGGAATAAGCTTCTTGTATGTTGAAGGTGTCAGTGTTGGAGTGACCCCACCTGAGGATGTCCTCCCCTTGTTGGCTAAAGATTCTCCTTGAGTTGAGTTGATCGAGCAGTGGTTGAAGTTTTATCTCACGGGGGATGTTCAGCTCTTCGTGAGTGTTTTTCCATTTGCGTCAGGTGTCTCTTGTAGCTTCTGGAACCTAGAAGTTGGCCACTTTGTGGAGGCATGCACCTATCATTAAGGGAATGAAAGAAATCACAGTGGGATCTTTGTCCAGGGCTGGAAGTTGCTTCCAGGAGTCGCTCCAGAAAAGAGTCGAAGTCCCACCCTACAATTCCCAGAAAGCGTGATCCATCATCATCCCCTTGTTGTGCCTAGTCGCATTCCAGATAAGAGACCCCAGGCTCTGACCGTTCCATATGATTAGATCATTTTTCGTTGTGGATGTTGTGTATTTTTTCCTCCACGGGCGTTCCCAGAGGTCTTGCGGCCTTTTTAACCATCTCCGCCATATTTTTTCACTAAGGAATTTATTGAGAAGAGAGGAGTCTCTGAGACCGAGTCCCCCTGCATGCTTTGGTCTGCACAATTTTTTCCAACTGACCAGAGCCAGTTTGCATCCCTCATTGGTTCCCTGCCAGAGGAAGCTCCTTTGAATAATTCTTAAAGTGTTGAGGATAACGTTTGGGGTCGCGAGCGCTGAGAAAACATAGATCGGGAGGGCTTGCAGGACATATTTGAGGAGGATGAGGCGACCAGGCAGATTGAGGGAGCAAAAAGACCAAGAGGAAAGTTTTCTCCTGAAGCTGGAAAGCAGATTTTCCCATGAGGTATTTCTAGTGGATTGTCAATTAGGGGGATGCCAAGGTACTTGGAGGGTAGGACGCTACGGGTGAACCCCAAGAGTTGTGTAATATGACGTTGGATATGGATGGGCGTATTGAAGAAGAAGATTTGGGATTTAGAGAGGTTAACTTCCATGCCGGAAGCATCATAGAAGAGGTTGATCATGGAGCGGATTCAGAGAGCTTCTCGGACTGTGGGGATCCCCATTAAGAGTATATAATCCATGAACTGACTGTGCAAAATGGGCGGAGAAATCCCATGGGGGGTGAGACCTGAGAGGGAGTTGTCTGTCATGGCTGCTTTAATGGTTCGACTCGGCCCTTCCGCCATTAAGATAAAGAGAAAGGGAGAAAGTGGATCCCCTTTCCTTATTCCTCTGGAAGGAGAAAATGGTTTGAAAGGGACGCCATTGACCAGGATGGAGAATAGGGTTGACGAGGTGAGATTGACAATCCAGGAGACCCACGCAGGATCAAAACCAAAGGCGAGAAGGGTGGATTCCAAGTAGTTCCAGCTTAGTTTATCAAAATCTTTAGAAAGATCCAATTTTAGAAGCATACCATGAGACTTGGTCGCATGAAATCCGGGTGTGTTAACCAGAATTTTTCAAAGCGGAAGGGTTTCATGCGTGGGGTGCCACTGATGTTTATCGATAAGAGTATCGGCCAGTGATCAGAACCTGGAGTGTCGATCATTGTGGCATTCCAAGTGAGACCATCCAACATGATGGATTCTAAGATTAAGAAGCGGTCTAATATGCAGGAGACATGTTGTTTCCTCGAGCGTCTATTGGACCAGGTGAAGGGACTATTAACTGTTTCTACATCAATGAGATTCAGCGGACTGATGATTCGGTGGAACTGCTCACTATCATTTCCTAGCCTACGTGTGCCCCCCTTATTTTCCTCTAGGCCTATTATCATATTGAAGTCACCCCCAAGGATCCATCCTTGATTTCCAATATGATTAGCAATCCATTCTAAGTGATGGAGGAAGGCTTCTTTGTCTCCTGGGGTTGCAGGGTCATAGACATTCGTGATGAAGCCTTGTTTGTTCGAGCCGATGAGACGGAAGGAGGCTGTGATGGTCTAGTTGGAGGTAAAATATCCATCCCTCAGTATTATGACTGGGTTCCAGAGTACGGTAATCCCTCCTGCGGCCCCTTTTGCATCGATTTCGACCAGATTAGCGTGTTTCCAGCATTTTTTGAGAATTTGGGAAGCTTCCTCTCTCGCACATTTAGTTTCTTGCAAAAGAACAATGTCTAGTTGTTCCTTCATTATCCTTTCTCGGAGCAAACCTTGCTTGCTTCATGCGTTGAGACCCCTTATATTCCAATATAGCATCTTCATGAGGACAGGGAGAGTTGGAGGGGAGGAAAGTTATCCGATATCAGATGGATCTGGCCTGAGTTCACTAGGAAATTGCCCACGTCCTGAATGAGTTGGTGTTTTGGTTTTTTGCCTCTTTTTTCTCTTCTTTTATGGATTTGCGTTGATCTTTCGAACTTCCCTTTTGTATTCCGAGATTTGAACTAGCATGGGTTGATCCTCCTGCTGTAGAGTTGAGGAAAACTTTGTGGACTTTGTGTAGCTGATCCGGAGGTATAGTGTAGAGCTATTGTTTTCTGTAGGCTTGTTCTAGGTGTACCATATCTATTCCTGCCAACTCCTGGTCTTCCAGATCTATGTCAGGGTCTCTAATTTCTGGTCTAAGGTTTGCAGGGAGGGATTTCTCTGAGTTGGGAATTTGAGTAGATCCAGGGGCTGAGGGAATGGGGTCTGGAGAGCCCTGGACTTGTGATGGGACTGAGGGATTTGTCAGGGGGTCAGAGGGAATGGTGGGATTTTCTGACGGGGTATGAAGGGCTTCGAAAGAGTTGTTGGTTGAGGATTCAGAGGGGGCTTGGGGAGGCGATCTTTTGTCTGGATGCCTGCGGCGTCCCATGACCTGGGTGAAGTTGTCCTTGGTTTTGTCGGGATCCTCCATATTGGATTTGTTGAGGTTATTTAGGGGGCATTCACGGAATAGATGACCATGTTCATGGCATTTCCGGCAACGGAAGGGGATGTGCTCGTAATCCAGGGTTTGTGACCATTCTTCGTCCGAGTAGTCCAAGGTTATGGTTCCAGGGAGAGGTTTGGAGATATTCATGTAAACACAGATTCGTGCATAAGCAATGTACCTTTGATTTTTTGTTGCCTTCGAAGCCTTGACATAGATGCCAATCGTGTTGTCGATGCCTGCGAGTATTTCTTCTAGACAAAACTCTTGAGGTAGTGAGTACATTCACAGCTAGACCGGTGCATGCGTGAAGTCCTCCTTCTCTGGGTTGAACTTTCTCGTCCAGAAAAGGAGGAAAAGACATGTCGAGTTGTAAAAGTACGGACCTCCTTCAAAGATTTTGTTTATGTCCTCCAGGTTATGCAGGATGATAGTGAAGAAGCCTTTCGATCCAAGTTGGAGGTCATAATGACCCTTGGGTTTCCACCAATGTTGAATCCATTTGACTAAATCCTTTTCTGATGGCCATAGTCCCAAAAATTTCCATATTAGGGCGAAATCCTTCATGTATTGTTTTTGGTCTTCTATTCTTGGAGAGCTAGTAGTATATTTGGGTGCTACTGGAGCCTGTGGAATGCATTTGCCTGGTTCCCAGGTGCGAGCCATTTTTGGGTGGTTTGATTCAAGATCTATTTCCATCGGTTTTTCCTTCGGCATCTCTTCCTCCCAAATGATGTTCTTCATTTCTACTGGAAGCTCAAAGGGAGGACGTTTGAAATGTTTGAAGCTTTGTTTTGGGGCGGTGATGGAGTTGTAAGAGGGGTCGGGAGGCCCCCCTTCCTCGACCTCTATGGTCGCAGCAAGGACTCAAGGCGACGCTGGTAGGAGGCTTGAAGTTGGAACCCTAGCAGAGCCACGCGCAATTCAAAAAAAATGATTTTATTAATTGTTATATAAAATTGTTTTTTAAATACCCATTGCACTAAAAAAATATCTCAAGTTTAATCTTGTTTCATATGATCAATCTCATTAGTTTTTTATTAATTATTGACATAAACATTTAGTATTATTTTTTAAATATCTATAATAAGGTTGTGTTTTAGACACTAACTAGATTAGAAAAAAAAAAAAAGTTTGATTTTGCATATCTATAATAAGGCTATGTTTTAGACACTAATTAGACTAAAAAAATATTTAAAAGTTTAATTTTGTTTTATAATTAGTAATATTATTTTTTTAATTAATAATTGACACAAATATATATCTTATTTTTTAATTAATCATTGACACATACTTATTAATATTTTGAACATACTAAACCAGTGATTGGATTAAAAAGAAAATTACAACTAATATTATTATTTTCAAAAAAAAAAAAAAATTATTCCATATGATTAAAATTTTATTAATTTTTTATAAACAAATTTTTATTTTTAATAAAAATATGTTTTAAATATTAATTGAATTTTTTAATTTCTAAAAATTTTCCAGTGAAGAAGTTATAGTTTGTGTCCAGTTTGTGTCCATCCATCCAAAAAAGCAAAATAATAAGCCCCATAGTCTCCATTCTTTGAAAAAGAAAACAACTATTTTCACCTTATAACCTTTTCCTTTCTCCTAGTATGAAATAAGAGGCACTTCTGAGCGGAAGCGAGGCCATGCAGTATTAATTAAGGCAGTCTCTCTAAGGCCTTACTCCATGCATGAAAATCCCCCCCACTCTAGTTAAACAAGGTCTTTCTAACTTTTAATAAAAATTAAAATAATGATAAATAAAATAATTTAAATATTTTTTTGTTTTGTCTAAAAGAATCCAAACAAAAATTACAAAACAATGAAAAGTTTTATTATAAAAAAATTAATAATTTTATCAAATTAAAAATTAAAAAATTTCATTAACTATTAACAAAATTATTATAAATTATATTTTTCTTTCTCATTCATAAAAGTTTTTTCTATTTATAATAACAAAAGTAAAAAAATATAAAACTCTTTATAGTAAATACTATTAAATTATTATGAATTACAGTTTTATTTATTTATAAATATTATGATAACAAAAATAAATATGAAAGAAATATGAAACCATTTCCAGTAAACATCCCTACCATGTTCTTCATATTCAAAATCATTAAAATCTCAAAATTCAAAGATGTATTAGACATCCCAAGTATTTTGAAACATTCAAAATACTGAAAATCTTAATTAAATTTTAACTATAATTTAGACTGAATTTATTTTAATGATTTTTATCATTTTACTTTTATTAACATTTTTTTGTTCTTTTTAATTTTTTTTTATATATAATAAATTAAAAATAAAGATTTTTTTTAATGTTTTAAATAATTATTATTATTTTATTTTTATTCATTTATTTCAAATTGCTATTTTTATCAAATTTGTATTCAAATATAAATATAATAATTCTATTCATTTTAAATTGAATTTGTATTTTTATAAAATTTGCATTCAAATATAAATATAATAATTCAATTCATTTTAAGTTGAATTTATATTTGAATGGTTATTATCTTTATCTTTTATTTGTATTTTTTTATTTTTCATTTTAATTAATTAAATTTTTTAATTTTTTAATTTTTTTAAATTTTAATGATATTTAAAAATCTGCAATAACTAATATCATGCAAGCATTTCCTTAATATTATGGAAAAGTTGGTCATTAATCAAGGTACCTTCAATGCAGACAGCAATACAAATGTACTTGCCTAATAAACTTATGTACTTTAAGATTTAGCAACACAAAATTTATTTGAAATTGCTCAATAAATCAATAAAATTATGTTTATACTTTGAGCTTTATCACAATCAAAAAAATAGATAACAATGAAAATATAATTGTTTAATGAATTTATATAGTTACATTTATACTTTGAACTTTACCCGCACAAATCTATTTAGAAATGCCTAATAAGTTAGTAAAGTTACATTTATATTTTGAACTTTCCTAACTCAAAATCTATTTCTTGGAAAAAAATTTAATAGTTTAAATGGTTATTATTTTTGTATTTTCTTTGTTTATGGTATGAATAATTATTATCTTTATAATTTTATTTTCATTTGTATTTTTAATTTCAACTTACTAAATTTTTTATATTTTTGAAATTTTTATAATAATAATTTTAAAACTTACAATAATAAAATAACAAATAGTATGGCAGCAAATTTTTTATAATAATAATTTTAAAATTTACAATAAAAACTGGCATGGCAGCTTTTTTTTGCTTAATATTATGAAGTTGTCACCAACCAAAATCCAAGATACATTGAAGATAGACTACATTTAAACTGCATTTATACCTTAAGCTCTAATCTTTATAATATTGAGTAATAAGTTTATGAAGTTATATTTATATTTTTAACTTTCCTTACTCAATCTATTGAAATTTGTTCTCTTGAAATTGCCTAAGTTGTTGAAACTTTGCCTAAATTTATTCTCTTGGAATTGCCTAAAAAAAAATTGCATTATATTTTGAAATTTGTTTTCTGGGAGTTGCCTAAAGAAGTTACATTTTTATTTTAAACTTTCTTAACTCAAAATCTATTAAAATTTGTTCTATTCAAATAGTATTAAACTATTGTTTTTATACTTTCATTTTTATTTTTAATTTCAACTTATTAAATCTTTTATATTTTTAAATTTTTATAATATTTTTAAAACCTGACATGGTCATTTTATTTTTAATTTCAACTTATTAAATCTTTTATATTTTTAAATTCTTATAATATTTTTAAAACCTGACATGGCAGCTTTTTCCTAAGGAAGTTAGTCACCAACCAAGATCCAACATACACTGAACGTAGAACACTCAAACCACTTTAAGAATGAATATAATTGCCTAATGAGAATATAAAGTTACATCAACTTAAACTTTAAAAATTAATGTTAGAATTTGTTCTAAAAAATGTGTAGTCTAATAGCAATAAAGATGCATTTTATCTGCTCAAAAATAAAAAAATAAAACTAATGCAAAAATTTGAACCATCAATAGTTGCTAGTCTCAAAATCAAAAACTTCAGTTAAAAATTGAGCCATCAATATTTGCTGGCCTCAAAATAAAAAACGTCAGTTAAAAAAAAGATCCATCAATATTTGTAAGCCTCGAAATTTCTGTGGTACATATCAAGCCATTCAATCTTTTTATATATCTATTTTTACTTTTTTCAAACTTGCTCGTAATTTTGGTAAGGTAAGAAATACAATATTTCAGTTTCAAGGCAATATTATATGTCGGATTTGGCATCTTCCTGGGAAGTAATTTTGATATTCAAAAAATTTATTTAGAAATTGAAACAAGTTCAAGTTAATAATAGGAGTTGAAACTATATTACAACAATATATTCATTATGAATTCAACAAGTCACTTACAGGATTAAGACTAGATCCTGCCTAAAAAGAATAATACTCCATCTTACAAACACTCAAACTAAATTCGTCACTTACACGTCACTTACAGGATCAATACTAGATCCTGCGTAAAAAGAATAATACTCCATCTTACAAACACTCAAACTAAATTCAATTGATATGAAATAGGATTTCAATTGATATGAAATAGATAATCCTATGTTTACACTACATTTTATTTTCTGTCATTCCCAAAAGCTGATTCAATTATCAGCGCATTACAATTTTGAGCCAGTTACAATTTTGAATTTTGAGCCAATATGCTGCTGTGCATATTACACAATATGTTAGTTAATTAAATAGTTTCTTAAAATACATCAGCCTCCACTGACTTACCTGCTCACCTGCAATTTAAAACCATCATGAACAAGATGAGAGAGAACCCTTGAAAAATATCAGGCAAATGTTCCAGAGGTGATCATATAGACAAAGCCACTTTTTCTCGCAGTTTAGACAAAATACTGTTGAATGCTGCTGCAAGCGTCCTAACTTTGGTCACCACTTCCTCATTTCACAAGGATTACTGCTCGTGCCAAGATGCATATCAGATGGTGGGGACTCTTTCCGATAGGCTTGAGGCAATTCACAAAGTCCAGAATGCACCCCTGGCAAGCTGGGTGATTAGTTGGATGATGCTTTTCAAGTGTCCGGGGTCTGAAGTAACTGATTTAGCTTTTAACTGACAACAGCTACATATTTATGATCGTTGAGTTACCATCCAATGGGCAAAAGCCAACTGCTTCTCTTTATCATATTGATTAGCCTGAGAAAGGGCTACAGTATGTCTTTAAATCAAACCTGCTAATAGATTTCATTAGAATGGATGCAAACGTAGAGGCCATAGTTAAATACTCCACAAAATCTTTTACGACAGGATTAGAGAGAGAGAGAGAGGACCTTGAGTCAGACTCAGTATCCACGATTAGATAGGCATTGCCATTCCAATCCACAATCACAGTTTCTAATTGTTCAGCAAATACCAATATTGAATAGACTTCCAATCAACCATATTCAGCAACACTTGTCCTTTTTCAAAGAAACAGAAACAGAATTTCACAAAAGATTTGTAAATTGCTAAAACGAAAGGTATACTGGAGCCTATTCACAAGATCAATACTGCAAGGAGATTCATGGTCTAAAACTAATGTTAAATAAATGAAAAAGTAGTCAGCGGGTACAGAAAGTTCACAGATGCCAAGCAGCACTCCATTGCTACCAGATTTACAAGACTGCACTTGCTATACATAACTGTTGGCAACTTGAATTTTCCAAGCAGAGAAAACAGTCAAATCATTTTAATTTTCAAAAACTCCAGCTACCCAACCTGAAATATGTGCTGGACAAAACCCTTCCAAGCACATCCTGAAGCTCTACATGTCAATATGCCACTATCAGCACACATGACCCGACCAAAGAACATACAAAGAAAACCCACATTGGAGCTGTTCTCACAAAGAAACAATTGTGAAATCACCTTTGCAATTGGAAAGAACTTCAAACCATATTTTAAAAGTTCGTACAAATAAATATACAAACAACATGAGGTCAGTTCCTCAAAGTACAGAGATGGTAAACATTCTCCATGTCAGTTAACAAAAAAGAAAAAAAAAAACCTAGTCTATGTTCAGATTTCAGAGAGAAGCCACGCAATATCTGGGATGTGCTTGGATTCACAAGGCACTGCCTCCACCACAGCCCAAGAGAGAATACAGGCATTTCTTGTATGCCTTTGAAGAAAACTGCCGAAATAATACAACACAACCCGTTAAGTCATGATGCATGCAAGAGAATGCCTCTCTGGATGCTCTAACTGGTATTATATTCAAATCGTAGTTTACACCCCACCATCAAGAAAAATTTCTTCAATTCCTGATGAAAGCTTGCCTACCTTCCCGCACACTTTAAATCACCCCAACCTTCACTGCTGCTAATGGGATCTCCTCCATTTGGGATCCCCTTACTGGAGCTTTAGATCATTAGTCACTAGGTCACTTGACCCTGTGGCCTCAGAGGCTGCCTCGGTGCTGTTCCATACACCAGAAAAATGGTTGGCATCAAGATATATGCAGGTAGCAAAACACCATTATTGCAGTTAAATAAAAATCTATATACCAGAAATTGATATCCCGTTAGTCAAAGAAGCTCTGTGAGCCCAAACTATAGGCAAAGGAAGCCTTCTAACTGAGACAAGGAAGAAAAGGTTAGTACCTAAGCCCCGTGCTTCTGAGCTCTTCATGATACGTAGCCTCTTCACTGTATTCACAAACATGCTGCAAATACACAAGATTAGATATCAGACCAGCTAGGTCTATGAGAACTGGTATTTCAAAACAATTCCATATTTAATAGTACTCACTCCCAAGGTACATCTCCAACCAGCATACGATCCCCTTCATTATCTTCATAAGTGAGAACATAATCAGTTCCGCTTAATAGAGGAGGATGATCATTTTCAGAGGATGGATTGGTAGGTTGTCTCTGCCCACTGCCCTGCACTGGAATGCAGACCAAGAAAGCAAATCAGTTTAAGGCTTTAAGCATTCCAGTAAGTGGGTCAAGCATTAGAGCCAAACATCTTAAACGTATAATAATGCAAGTTTTCTATATTTTCATTAGAACAAGTTCCAGAAAGCATACGCTACTGTGAGTAGAAACGGGGGTTTCTGTGAAACCCCCGCTCAAATAGTACATCGTTGATAGAAAGGAGGGTTTTCATGAGGCCACATGAAAATCCTCCTTTCTTCTATGAACGATGTAAATTGGAGAGACTGATTTCCATGGGGCAAGTTTCGGAAAGCCTGTGGTTGCATACATAAAAACAAAAATATTGATAAAAGAAGCAAGAGGGATAAACGGTGGGCAAGAAACACAAACTGATCATCATACTGCTCGAGTCAACTTGTATTTTCTTAGAGTTGGAGAATATCATATCTGGTCATAATCATTGTATTTAGTTAATCATGAGTCATAAACCAAGGAAGATATAGCAGGAAATGGAAAATAACATCAATTCTAACGATAGATATCTATAGAACCAAGATTCAAGGATTAGACGGGCTGCATGAAACCAGGAGATACTAGTGGAAAATCAAAGATGGTTAAGGTGACTGATGATAAACATAAATAGCAACCGTCATGAGAGCAGTGCAATCAAACCCACTTTTGTTTTTCTTACATGTTGGACAAGGAATATTAACCAGTCAAACAGATAGTACAAACTCAATCCCAACTTTGTGTGATGGAGGAAACTATCCTTCAAAAGACTCCCTACTTGCTGCAATTTCTCATTCAACGGAATCATCCATCAAGATTCACATGTATGATCAAGGAAAGTTTTGCAGAGGAAAGCTTCACAGTGAGTTGATCTGGCCTTTCTTGGGTTGTCCTAAAATTATACCCTCAACAAAAGAAGAAAATGCATTCCCATGGAATTTAAATTCTTGAAACCCAAAGCCTATGTTTTGGGGGATGTAATATTTGCATGAGTGCTGTATACACACACATAAAATATTTAACTCCGTTTTTCTTCTCTATATTCTAGAAGCATGTTAATTGGGCCTCCCATCCCACTGTCAGAATCATGAGTGCCTAATAAGCACGGAGTTACGTTTGAGCCCTGAGCTTTGCCATCTCAATTTGCCATCTCGATATCAAAATCAATAGTGGAGGAAAAAGAGATATACCATTGATGAAACGTTTGAACATTTCTTCAAGAGCTTGGGACAATTTATCGTAGCTATCATAGGCTTTGAGATCTATCTTCCTCCCAATGGGCACACCATCCATGTTCACCTTCACAAACATAGAATCTCCGAAGGTCTGTCCAGGATCGGTAGAAGCATGAGAGTTACCAGAAGCATCAGTTGGGTCTTCGATGTCAGGCTTGGGCTGAGGCGCCAGATTCTTCCTAAATGACCGAATGGGAGGCCATCCTACAACTGGGGCAACTCTGCAAAACCACAGAAAGAATACACACAAAGACAAGTTCCAGTTGTTTTCATTTGTGATGGAAACTGTGAATTCAAAACCAGATGGAGTAAAACTGCTCGCTAAACTAAAGCATCCTGAATTCAGATCAAGGATTGCCATTAACTACAGAAAAGAATCAAGAATTCAGACTAAACTTTAAAGATAACTGTTCACTACCAAATTGGGTATTTAAATTTAGAGGAACACGTGCAGATCTATGCCTTAAGAGTTTAGGCTACAAGGCTTAAAGAGGAGAAACCGAGATAAAAATGGGAAAAAGACCTTGATGCAGCAGAGTTGCCGTTGCCGTTGCCGTTGGATGGAGGAGTTAGAGCTTCGTTGACAGTGGGATTCTTCTGCTGCCGTTCAGAGGGTGCAGGAGGTGGCATTGGCGGCCTCATGGCTGAAGCTGAGACGCTCTCCTGTGAAGATTTTGCACGAGATTCGGATGGGATTCCATGTGGAGCCTCGTTCAGGGTAATGCTCCCTGCCGTTGCTGCCATCATGTTGCCTACCATAACTCTGGCTGCTGCCTGAGTCGGAAATGCCCCAAAACTCCCCCTGTGCTGCTGTTGTTGCTGCTCTAGGCTCACCTGCCAAGTGTTGGGCACCTGCACAGCATTAGCCCAGGGATACATGAGAGGAAGGGGGGGCTGATGCTGATGCTGATGATGCTGATTCTGATGCTGAGGTTGTTGGCTTGAAACCTTGGAGTCCACTTCACTTTTAGCATTGGTTGCAGGCATCAGGAGGCCCATTCTGCTGCTTTCATGTGGCATGTTGAGGGCGCTTCTGACCACCTGAGCCACTCCTATGGCGTCTGAGAAAACACGTTTGGCACCAGCTGTCGGGGTGTTTGTGTTCTTGGGTGTCAAGAGAAAGGCCATACCATTGTTATTATAATCTTGGGGTTGAGGATGGGGATGGACCTCTTGACCATTATTGAAGAACTTGGGCTCCGAGGATTCCTTGCTTGAAATAAGAGTTTGTTTGGGGTAGGCATATTTCCCCACATGAGGCTCCCCAAAACACTGCCGATTCCATCTCTGAAGAGAGTCGTTGAGTGCATATGGTCTGCCCACTCGACCCTCTGAATCCACAGGCAGTATAGCAGCAGCAGGATTGAGTTCAGACTTATTGGGGACTTGGTGGTGTTCAGCTGCTCTCTTCACTAGGCTGCTATGGATGTTCTTCTGGAATGATGCTTCAGGTGCCTCAGGCGGGGGACCTAATCTGAGCTCAGTTTCTTTCGTTTTGGGCCCAAAATCAAGCTCCTTTCCTTTGGTTTTCTCATCTTGGGTAGTAGAGGAGGAGCCCCCCCCATCTGATAGGCCTATGTAATCATGTTCTCTGAAAGGAGAACCAGCATCCTTGTTGATTTTGCCATCTTGGTTGCTGCTCCCATTCCCAACAGAGGGAACATCTTCATTAAGCATGGTGCTCACCAGAGGAACAACACCATTGTCATCATCTTCATCTTCATAGCTGCCCAAATCACTTGAGGATCCCTGGTGAGGAAACCCAGCTTGAGAATCCCCCTCTTCAACTGCTACACAGTCTTGTTCTTGCTCCTCGGATTCATTGTCCCCTCGGTCAGTGCCCGACTTCTCTAGCGCTGCATTTGGCATCCTTAAAGTTTATTAAAGGTCCCGACGAATAATATATGATAGGCAGTGCACAAATGCAAAACTCTCAGACCAATTCTCCCTACTTCACAGAATCACAAGAAGAAAAACAAGGCAAACGGCTACTAGCACCCCAAAAGTACAATTCAGCTCTGAGAGCTAGACGATGCAGGCAGAAAGATAACTTCTCTGAATTTCTCTGGGAACACAGCAAAAGGCCACTACTCACTAGCTACCCAAATGCAGAAAAAGTGTTTCCTTGACTGTGAAAGATAACAAAAACATAAAGATGTAGAATTCATGAGTATTCTCGTTGCAGAAAGCAGATGCCCGTACAAAGATACGAATCACTCGACGAATAGGCTACTGTGAATGCAAGCAACTCGAATTTCACAAGTTGGGTGTGCCCTGATGGTAGAGAACATCATGGATTTAGCAAATGTATAGAAAGTGTGACAGAAAGAGGGAAGTATGAAAAGGTAGGCAGGCAGGAAGGCAGCTCTTAAGGATGGGAATCAGTCCTCAAACTCAAAACTTAATGGCTCTTGTGCCTTGCATCCATTCACTTCACTGACAGTAATTAACTCTGAACTCTAAAGCCAAAAGATAGAAAGTGCCCCACTGTGCCCCCACTAAGCCAGCCCAGTAGCCCAGCAACATCTGAGTGTATCTCTGCATCTCTGCTCATCCCCACATTCTGCTTCTCCTCCTCTTCTTCTCTTCCGGCCTTTCCCCCACCACACATCCCATAGACAGATACAAAGCCTAAGCCCACTAAAAAACACTCATCATATGCCCTCAAAAAGTGGCTAAAAGAGACTTATTTTTCTTTTGTGTGTTGCGGATCCCACCTAAAGGACAGCCCAGCAGCAGCTGACTCAGTCTCTCACTCACTCACCCTCTGCACAATTCCATATAACCCATCTCGTCAATGCCGACCAGACTTATAAATGGGCATGTATGCATGCATCATGAATTTGCTCCGTCAGTTTGGAATGTCTGTCATTAAAAACTGTGTAAATTATATATATAGTTTATCCTTAAACTAGCGTAGTGTTCGACATAATAATATACAGTTTGCAAAGGAACGTATACTCATTGCACGCATGCCCTAAACCCATTAAGTAAATCTGACAAGCCTATAGAAATCCACTTCAACGCTTCGCTGCAAAGTGGTCTTGCAAGTTTAATAGCTGGACACCATCTGTTGTGGCCTGGTCTGCATTTTTCACAACCCCATATGTAGTCTTTCCATCACCGTTTCATGGTGTTCATCTCAGTAGAAATCCCTTCACCAAAAATACTTGTGTATAGAAACACACAACATATAATAAAACATGCTTGTGAACTGTGACAAAATCATGTTCTTCTTTACATTTTTCACTTATTCGGTACGGATGGAAGGAAATGTAAAGAATGGATGGAAATGTAAAGAACGGAAAAAATATTTGAGAGTTATAATAATTTTTTTATTCATGACACACCTCTATAACAGAAATGAATAGCATTGAGTTTAAATAGAATTTATATGATGAAACTCTTCTATTCTATGTTTGGAGATTTTCCTATTACAGGGATGAATAGCTGGAAATTTCATGATTAAACTCTCCTACTTTATCTCTGGATAAATCTCTCAGATTTTTTTATGCCATTGTTTTATGATAAGGATAAGCATTATGTTGTAGACATCAATGTTTGTTGTTTGGTTTTTTCTTGTGATTATCACTAAAATTTGGGTAATTATTGGTGAAATCGCAATTTTGCAATTCTCAAATTTTATTTTGAATGCATAAATTCATTCAGCCCAGTGAAATAGCAATTTTACAATTCTCAAATCAGATTTGTTATGTCATTGTTTTATGATAAGGATAAGCATTATGCCTTTGTATACATCAATGTTTGTTGTTTGATTTGTTCCTGTGACTATCACTAAAATTTGGGTAATTATTGGTGAAATCTCAATTTTACAATTCTTCATAAATCCATTCAACCAATAAAATCGCAATTTTACAATTCTCAAATCTTATTTTAAATGCATAAATCCATTCAGCCCTGTCAAAAACCCCAATACACCCCAATATGCATTCTCAACCATTCTAAATTTCTAATGGTATTTTGAACAAAATTGTCAGAAAAAAATACCCACAGAAGGTACTGTCCCAAAAAATAACAAAAAAAAAAAAGATAAAAACTTAGAACCTACGTCCTTAATGTCAGATTTAAGATCACTGAACATAAATTTAATGTTTCAGAAATTCATTTAAGGTCACTCAACATAAATTTAATGTTTCAAAAATTCATCTTAATGGCAAAAAAAAAAATTGATGTGTAAAAATTTGAAGTTAAGATGAATCTGTGAAAATGGATCATAGTCTCAGTCACTGTGTAATATTGGATATTGGACACGCCATTAACTTCTTGTCTTGTTTGTTAAAACATTCCAATCTGGGAGGGGGGGCGTCTCAACAAACCTATTAATTCAGCTAAGCTCATTTGTCTCTGCTTTGCATTGTTCGCTAAGATTTCACTGCCAATTTCCAGAGCCTGAGAAAGATCTTTTGAGTGATGCCATTAATTAATTTGCTAAAATTGTATGACTTCAACTCGATCTGGATTACAAAAAGAGAAGCGCTGTTAGCATTTTCATTTGCTCTGTACTTGATGTGTATACGTGAGTAATTTAGCAATGTTTCGAAATCATGGGACCCGCTGAAGTTAAGAGGCAAAGTTCCATCAACTTCAAGCATGGTTGTTAAGATTGGTGTTTGAGAGTGAAGTTTCATACTCACCTGAGGATTGTTTTGTCTCCATTGGTGTTTGAGAGTGAAGTTTCATACTCAACTGAAGTTGTATGGAGGATTGATCTGTCCCCATGATCCATCCACGTTCATGGTAGTGATTGTGGGTGGCGTAAATGCCTTACAACACTCGTGAAATAGATCATTACAGCGATTAAGACAAATTAAAGTGAAACCACTTTCAATTTCTAGATACAAGACAAGGGGAAATAGATCATTACAACGATTAAGAATAAATTAAAGCCGTAACCACTTTGAACTTTTAGTTAAATTCATGGTATTGATACATAGTTAAGTTCCTCCGAAATTTTGAAAACAAAAAAATTAGTTTTCTTCTCAAATCCTTCTAGAGTATTTACATGATATATATGGATGCCCTTAAACCCTAGGTTTGAGATGAGGATATAACTTGGCATAAGGGATGATTGCATTGTTGTGTTTTAGTTAAAAGATGAGAAACAAATTGAAATTCCCTTGTGAAGAGGAGGAGGTGAACTCATTGTGGTGACTATCATGTGTGAAGGAAAGGAATATGTGTGTGTGAGAAGTTGAATTCAATAGTAAGGAGTGATCAGTTTTTCACTATTGGGTAAAGTTCAATTTTTGTGAAGGCTCTTTCCGTGAAGCCATGGGATCATCTTGAGGTAGTGGTTAAACGTGTGGTTGCACTCAGAGAGATTATATTAAATGATTTTGTGACACCCGTGTCCTTCAAATTTAAGCTCTATATTAAATTGTCTATCAGCGCTCATGTCCTTCAAATTTAAATTCAAAAGGGTTGGAACCAATGGTGAGGAGCGACAAGTACCATTGAGAAAGGTTCAATTGAATCTTGTGAGAACTTTTCTTTTAGAGCCATGGAGTCACCTTGAGGTAGTGGTCCAACGTGTCATTGCAACCAATGAGATTATATTAAATTATCTCATGACCTATGCACACATAAGTGGATTAAAACCCACTCCCATGTCCTTCAATATCTATGCACACATAAATGGATTAAAATCCACTCTCATGTGCTTCAAATTTTAATCTCAAAGGGGTTGGATCAAATAGTGAGGAGCGAGGAGTTTTTCACCAATAAGTGAGGTTGAATTCATAAAGGGATTGGATCAAATGGTGAGGAGCAAGGCGTTTTTCACCATTAAGTGAGGTTGAATTCACATGAGGGTTTTCCTTAAGCCAACACCCAAAGGGATTATATTGATGATCTTGTGACCCATGTATGAATAAGTAGATCAAATCCCACCCCCGTGTTCTTCGAATGATTAAAGCAGCCGAATGGATTATATTAAATAATCTCATCACACATGCACACATCAATTGAATCAAATCCCACCCCCCGTGTCCTTCAACTTTAAAATACCCCAAAGGTTAGCTCAATCAGTTGAACCATTTGCCCAAGGCATGTTGCCAACAAGGAGGCCACAGGTCATAGGTTCAAATTCGATTGGGTCCTTCGGGTTACCAGATATTATTGTTGCTAATGGTTGAGCCACCCTCCATCTTGATATTCTCACAAAGAAGAGGGGTTTCCTTAAGATAAGATACACACATACACATAATGGTCAAAAGCGAAGCTAGCATGGACCAAGGAAGTGTATTCTATGTAAAGGTAGTGAAGAAATTGTGGACCATTTGTTTCTCACTAGTTCTTTTTCCATACCATTGTGGAATTAAGTCCTACAAATCACAAATGGGAGAAGTAAATGGGATCAGATGTCAATAGTAGATTGTGTTATTCATGGATATCAAACAAATCTAAACAAGCCTTTAAGGCTTTGCCTTGTTTTGTAGTTTGGGGGATTTAGATATCAAGATATAGTATGACTTTTCAAGGAATTGATTTGACTTGAGAGCGAGTAACTCACAAAATCAAAACTTCTTTTGGAGGTAGGTGGAAGCCTCAAAGAATTCTTAAAGAGCCAAACATTGATTTTGAGAAATCTTAGGGCTTTTTCAATGGGACATGTTAAGGATCCCCAAATATGCGTGGAGCACGGGCTATTGTTTTCCTTGAATTAAACCACCTTTTTTATTTAAAATATGTTGATGGGAAAGGCACAAATAACATAGCAAAGTTTTATGCATTATGGCTCCTTTTGAATACAACATTAGAGAAGTGCTTAAGGCAACTACAAGTATATGGACATTCCAAGATATTGATGGACTGGGTGAACAACAAATGTAGAATTGAAAACATGCTTCTAGGCCCAATCATGAATCAAGTTCCGAAGTTAAAAGCAAGTTTGAGGAGCTTTCTTTTATGTATATTTATAGAGTCTAGTTCAATTCAAAGGTGGATGAAGCCATATTAATGAAGGAAGGACTCTTACTCAAGCAAGAGTTGAAAGGCGGTAACAAATTGTTAGGTACGAAAAATCTCTTTATTAATGATTGAAATAGAACATTGTTTAGTCTTTATTTGGTATCTAATATGTTTAGGTATTGTTCTCAGGTTTAGTGTTGAAAATGTCTATTGTAAATTTTGGTTTTGAAGGTTGCCTTTATGATGCCTCAGATGGTTGTAATAAGTAGCTATAGAACAAAAATGAAGGCCAGTACATCATATGATAGTGATTGTTTCTTATTTATGAGCCTGCTAAGATAGTTACATATATACTCTAATTTCACACTTGAAATATCGAATACAATGATTTTTTTCTTGGCCAAAAAAATATAATGTGTGTGTGTGTGAGAGAGAGAGAGAGAGAGAGAGAGAGGGAGGGAGGGAGCGAGGGAGGGAGGGTATTAATGTGGAATGAAATCCCAATCGTCGAAGATGCAACAATAGTAAGACTTGCAGTTGTTATGCATATCACATAAATAACGATGACGAGTTAAAAGGGATCTCAATGTATACTATTAGAATCATCTATGATATTAGTACTCGAATGAAAGAGGATGATATCAAATCAAACCAATACAATAGTAAGACTTGCAATTGTTATGTATATCACATAAATAACAACGACAAGTTAAAAGGGATCTCAATGTATACTATCGAAATCATCTATGATATCATAGATGATTTCGATAGTATGCATTGAGATCCCTTTTAATTTGTCGTTGTTATTTATGTGATATCCATAACAACTGCAAGTCTTACTATTGTATTGGTTTGATTTGATGGCATTCTATTTCACTCGAGTACTAATATCATAGATGATTTTGATAGTATACATTGAGATCCCTTTTAACTCATCATCTTTATTTATGTGATATCCATAACAACTGCAAGTCTTACTATTGTGGCATCTTCGACAATTGGGATTTCATTCCACATCAATACTCATTTTCCCCTTCTCATATATTTTCTTTATTATAAGTAAGGGAGGCATTTTTATATTGTCTTGATGGAGAACTTACAACTCCAAGTTGCCTTAATCAAGACTTTTAGCCTTGTCTTTGAATCTAAAATTGACATCGTTGAATGTAAAGCCATACAACTAGTTAAGTTGATAATAGTTCAACTAACTAGCACACCAATTTTATCGTGTGTTTACATGATTGGTCATGGTTCGTATAAGCATCATGGTAGATTTTCTAGTAAAAACAAAACTAAATCATAAACCATTGTCCATTTGGTGATTATACAACCATGATTGGAAAGTAAAATAGCATCATCTTGTTGTCACAACAAAAAGGTCCCCCAAATTCCACCTTCTTTGGATGCAGTAACAAAATCAAGTGTGCATTCATTGTGGTATTCATAGAGTGACAACAACTTTTGCAATAAAGCTTTATCTAATTGGAACCCTTCATATTTACCATTTGATTAGGTTGGAGATGAGGGTTTCCCCTTTCTATCGGTTGGAGTGATAAGGGATCTCCCACCTTGTGCTCCTAATGTCTTCTCTGATAAGTTTCTCTAGCTTTGAGGGAAACTAGTGTATTTTCTAAGGAATCCTTTTATTTAATACATTTTCTTGTCCTAATTTATACATACTCCTAGATTTAGCAATCCGTCGACTTCTTGACTCCTTGACCTATGAAAATGTTGATTGAATTTTTTAGAAGGATGGAAATAATTGGGAGATTTCTTTTAGAAGGGGAGCTAGATGTGAGTTAGATGACGAACACAACCCTTCCTTCTCTAATCTCAACCTCTTGAAATTCTCTATTATAATCGGTGTGGTCTTCATAGTGTGACAACAACTCCTATAATGAAGCTCTCTTTCATTATGTCCCTTCATATTTATCACTTGATTACATTAGAGATGATGATTCTTCCTTTGTACTGGTGGGAATGTTGAGGGCTCTTCCCTTCCCTCCTAATGTTCTCCTATGATAGGTTGTTTTAGCTTTGAGCACTCGACTAGTTTGTTTTCTAAGAAATCCCTCTATGATATAACTTTTCTTGTCCCCAATCTAGAATCTACTCCTAGATTTGTTAATACATGGACTACTTCATTCTCCTATCATGAATATGGTCCATAGATCAACATTCTAGAGTTTGGTCCATATTATGTCGCATTCACCCAAGCACTCCATTATTTGGGCATATGTTTGTTTGACCTAGAGTTCTCTCGATCCTTTCATACCCCATATGAATACATTTAGACCCGCTTTAACTAATATGTGTTTCTTTTGCATTTCTACCTAGAGTATTTCCTTTGTGTTTGTTGACATTTATTCATGCCAAATCCATATATCTCCATTTATGGGTCCCACTAAGATTTGAGGTTGAGTGATCATGGGCTTCCAAATATTGATGCATATATTGCATACCTAGTTGACCACAATAATATTAACAATCTTGAACTTCATTGATTTGCTTGAGGCGGTACTAATTCCAAGAATTTTACCAAAAGTCTCTTGATTTTCCATATTCTATCTCCTAGAAGCTACCTTCGATAATTAAGCTCATACTCTTTTTGCACTATTCCAAATAGAAGATCCATCAAGGAATGTAGTAATTTTGGGTAGATCTTGCCAAAGAATGTTTGGTGCATATTTCTCTATATGTGGATCTAGATTGTCAATCTCTCTTTATGTCATCTCCAAATTAGCTTACTTGATAAAGCAACGTTGAAAATTTCCATGTTTATAAGTTTAAAGCCTCCCTTGTTCTTTGGGGCGTGGATATTTTTCCATGCAATCAATGCCCATTTGTTTCTCAGTTGTGGACCTCCCCATAAGAATTTTTTTTCATTTACATCATCTTTGTTATCTTTTATGGTGTTGCTATAATTTCAAATAATAAAATTGGAAGTACTTGCAAAAATATTTTGAATAGTGTGACTTGATCAACGAAGGATAACGAGCAAAATGCCCTAATGGTTTTTATTGATCTTAGATAGAGATTCATCCAATTTAACTCCCTTCTTCTATTCACAACCAAAGGAACTCCCAAATATT
>ML797792.1:63773-86361 GCA_009831015.1 Picea engelmannii | reverse complement strand
AAGGGGGAAGAAGCATAAGTTTGGCTACTCGGCTTGAAGAAGTACTTTAGAGTTCATGACTACTCTGAAAACTTAAAGGCTAGGATAGCCATTTTCAACCTGAATGGGAAAGCTTACATTTGGTGGGAGGACCTTAGGAATGTGAAAGGAATCCATGAGAAGGACTTTTCATGGAAACAATTTGAGAAATAATTCAAGAAGAAGTACCTATCAGAAAGAACACCAAGGAGTTCTATGAACTCAAGTTGGGACAACTCACCATAGATGAATATATCAACAAATTCCTTGAGTTGATGAGGTATGTGCCCTACATAAAGGATGAAAAAGTAAATATGCAATGATTTATTAGTGGATTACATCAGTCCTACCGGGACAAAATTGAGTTTGATGAGTCAAAGACTTTAGAAGATAATCTTCAAAAATCAAGGTATTTCTATGAGCAATTCAAGAATAAGACAAAAACCCATGAATATTGGAAGAAGAAAACAAATTTGGGATTTAAGAAGAAGGGGTTTAAATTCTCGATATTTAAAAACCATGGTAGGAGCTCTAGGATGAGCCTTTGTGCCAAAAGTGTGTATCAACAAAATTTTCTATCCCAAAATGGAAATAAACCATTCGGAGCAGCTCCAAGTAAGACTGATAACATGAAGAGATAACCCTTGAAATGTTGGGGTTGTGGAGAGGAACATCTGTTGAGGGACTGTCTGCATAGGCAACGAAACAATGGGAGGGTCTACAACATCCAAGAGGCTAACACAGTCAATGATGTATCTATGAGCATGCCACAAATTTATGCAACCTTGGATAATAGATAAATTGGCCACCAAGCTTCAGTGGTGGAGATGGAAGGTATGATTGCCAACCATCATGTTTCCATTTTAATTGACCTTGGTTCTAATTTGAGTTATGTTGCCCCTCAAACTGTTGAGAAATGTAATTTGCAACAAGTTAAACATGTTAAATCATGGCTGGTACAACTAGCCACTGGAACCAAAAGAAAAATAACATAGGTCATACCAGCATGCCAATTTATTATAAGTGGGTTTCCCACCCAAGCGAACCTAAACATACTTCCTCTAGTATCTTATGACCTACTGATTGGCATGGACTAGATGGATTCCCACAAAACCAAGTTGGATTGTTACAATAAAAATTTGGAGTGTGAAAATGAAGAAGGAAGAAGGAAGAAGGGTAACCCTACAAGGGATTCAAAAGCATGTCTCAGTGAGACAAATATCAACCCTCCAAGTAAAGAAGTATTGCAGAAAGGGATGTCCCTTGTATGCAATACAAGTACTAAAATCTGTTGAGAATGACAAACCCAGACTAGAAAACCATCCCATATTAAGAGAATATAAAGATGTATTCCCAGAATAGGTGCCAGGTCTACCTCCAAGAAGGGATATTGAATTTTCAATAGAACTTGTACTAGGAGTGGTGCCAATGTCTAGAACACCCTATAAAATGAATACACCAAAGTTAGTTGACCTCAAACTACCACTGAAGGAGATGTGGGACAATGGCTACATTCGACCTAGTCTGTCTCCATGGGGAGCACCAACCTTGTTTGTGAAAAATAAATATGGCACACTCACACTGTGCATAGATGATATACAACTCAATAAGATGACCATCAAGAATAAGTATCCCTTGCAAAGGATCGATGGCTTTTTTGACCAATTAAGGGGTGCTACAATATTCTCCAAGATTGACTCGAGGTTTGGATACCATCAGGTCTGAATTAAAGATGAATACATCCACAAGACAACCTTTAGGACAATATATGGTCACTATGAATTTACGGTGGTGCCATTTGGGCTTACCAATGCACCAACCACTTTTATGTGCTTAATGAATAACATATTTAGAAATCTCTTGGATAGGTTTATGTTGGTTTTCATTGATGATATTATAATCTATTCCAAGAATAGGGAAGAGCATGAAGAACATCTCAAGCTAGTACTCCAATTACTAAGAGAACATCAACTCTATGCTAAGATTAGTAAGTGTGAGTTTTCCAGAAACAAGTTCATTACTTAGGCCATGTTATCTCTAAGGAAGGAGTGGCAGTTGATCTTGACAATATTAAAGCCATCATGGATTGACCTACCCCAAAGGATGTGTTTGATATAAGATCATTTATGTGCCTAGAAAGATACTATAGGAGGTTCATAAATGGATTCTCCAAGATTGGTTGCCTAATCACCTCCCTTCAGAAAAAGGGGGTTAAATTCATTTGGACATCAGAATGTGAAGAAAGATTTCAAGAGCTAAAATACCTTCTAACCAATGCGCTTGTACCGAAGATTGCAGACCCAAACAAGGACTTCCTTGTGTGTATAGATGCTTGCAAGGAAGGGCTCGGAGGAGTCCTTATGCAAGAAGGACATGTGATTTTCTATGAATCCAGAAAAACGAATGAGCATGAAGTCAATTATGTGATCCACGATATGGAATTGGATGCCGTAATGAATGCTTTAAAAATGTGGAGGCATTACTTCTTAGGTAGAAGATCTGTACTTGTGACAGAACATAGTGGGTTGAGGTATTTGTTTGACCAGCCAAAAATCAATGTGAGACAATCTAGGTGGATGGCTATCCTTAGTGAGTTTGATTTTGAAATCAAACATATCAAAGGAAAGGAGAATAGGGTGGTTGATGCCCTTAGTAGAAGTATGAAAGTAGTTCACTTGGCAGTTGTAAGCACCAGTGAATCAAACATCAAAGAGAGGGTCAAAACTGCACAAGAAACAAATGCACTTTTCAAGACTGTGACATCATACCTAAAGCAAGAGCCCACAGGGCTGAAGTATGAAGGATATTAGATGCTTAATGATGGCCTAATGACTTACAAGGAAATATTTCATATTCCAAATTGTGACAACTTGAAGAGGTTCATAATGGATGAACTACACAAAAGACCATATATTGGTCATCCTGGTATTCAAAAAATGATCACGGTCGCTAGGAAACTGTTTTATTGGCCCGGATTGAAAAAAGAAATAGTTGATTACTTAGCTAAGTGTCTAGAATGCCAGCAAGTCAAGGCAGAGCACCGACACCCAGTGGGGCTATTGCAACCCCTACCAATTACTGAATGGAAATGGGAAACCATCTCCATGGATTTCATCACAGGATTACCAAGATCAACCAAACAAAATGACGCCATCATGGTAGTTGTGGAGAAACTATGCAAGGTTGCTCACTTCATACCCATCAAATCAACTTGCAAGGCAATAGATATTGCCAACATTTTCATGAAACAAATATTTAGACTGCACAAGAAACAGATGCATTTTTCAAGACCGTGACATCATACCTAAAGCAAGAGCCCACGGGGCTGAAGTATGAAGGATATCAGATGCTTAATGATATCCTGATGACTTACAAGGGAATATTTCATATTCCAAATTGTGACAACTTGAAGAGGTTCATAATGGATGAACTACACAAAAGACCATATATTGGTCATCCTGGTTATCAAAAAATGATCACGGTCGCTAGGAAACTATTTTATTGGCCCGTATTGAAAAAGGACATAGTTGATTACTTAGCTAAGTGTCTAGAATGTCAGCAAGTCAAGGCAGAGCATCAATACCCAGTGGGGCTGTTGCAGCCCCTACCAATTCCTGAATGGAAATGGGAAACCATCTCCATGGATTTCATCACAGGATTACCAAGATCAACCAAACAGAATGACGCCATCATGGTAGTTGTGGAGAAACTATGCAAGGTTGCTCACTTCATACCCATCAAATCAACTTGCAAGGCAGTAGATATTGCCAACATTTTCATGAAATAAATATTTAGACTACATGGCATGCCCAAGGAAATTATATCTGACAGAGATACAAAGTTTTCTACAAAATTTTGGAAATCTTTGTTTGCTGGCTTTGAAACAAAATTGCTCTTTAGTACATTCTATCACCCTCAAACTGATGGGAAGACAGAGAGGGTAAACCAAATATTAGAAGACATGCTGAGGATGCATGTAATCCATCAACCCAAGAAGTGGGAGGACTACCTACCACTGGTAGAATTTGCCTACAGCAATGGCTATCAAGAGTCATTAAAAATGAATCCTTTTAAATCCCTCTATGGAAGGCAATGTAACATTCCAATCAGATGGAACAACCCAGTAGATAGAGTTACAATTGGGCCAGATATGCTAAAGGAAATAGAACAACAAGTAATTCAGATCAGAAAAAAATCTGAAGATTTCCCAGGATAGACAAAAGAGCTATGCATACATGAAAAGGACTCCTAGGGAGTTCAAACCAGGGGATCATGTGCATCTCTGAGTTAGACCCAGGAAAAGCTCTTTGAGGGTGGGAGCTTGTGCCAAGCTGGCACCTCTGTATTTTAGACCCTTTGAAGTTTTGGATAGAGTGGGACTAGTAGCCTATCGGCTAGTACTTCCTCCCACAGTGAAGGCACATAATGGTTTCCATGTTTCTTTATTAAATAAGTATGTACATGATTCTATTCATATTATTGATTGGTTTGTGATTCAGGTGGAACCCGAGGGAGAATTCGTTCCAGAACCTCAATGCATAATAGACAGGAAGGAAATCCCACTGAGGAATAGAACCATTGAACAGGTCAAGGTGCATTAGAAACACTTTGGCCTAGATGAGGCTACATGGGAAATGGAGGATGCCATGAGACATGCATATCCATTTTTGTTTACTTCTATACATACAGAGCACATAGAAAGATAGAACATCGAGAACGATGTTCCTTTAAGGGGGAGGGGATTGTAATACCCCTGTTTCCCCATTTTGTAAATATAACTATAATTGGCCAAGAGACTACGACGAACTAAATGTGTGTGAATGTTTGATTTGATGAACCTTTGTATAAAAGGGTCAATGTATGGATTTTTTGTTATTAATAGAAATTGAATATGTGTTGCACAAATGCTGAAGGGGGGGGAGTTTGCCAAGAGAGACCATGGATGTTATGAGAGGGATGGTGAGGGGAAACCAAGAATGGTTGAGATGATCCTCACAAGACCAGTACCTACTGGGTGTAATTGCTCAACAATCCTCTGACCCATAAATGAATTACCAGTCAAGATGGTAGTTTGAAGGCCATCCTCAAGAGTTAATGAGGAGATGGGGCAGTAAGGCTTCCAATCCTGACCACGAATTAGGATTCAGACCCACTCAACCTTGTTGAGGAAGGAAAGAAAGAAGGTAATTTGGGCGACAGAGATAGATTTGCAAGATAACAGAGTAGAGAGAAGAAAAGAGAAGCATGTTTTCGACTCTGGAATAGAGAGAAAAAACTGAGAAGCAAGCTCATTTTTGGCTGAAAGAAGCCATGGGAAGGGTTTCACTACAAGATGATAAACGAGGCTGACGAGTGATTGAGGAAGTACTCGTGCAGACCTCCTTGCTTGGAGTAGAGAAAACCGGTTTCCAACTTCCTATGGGAGGAGGAGAGTAACCTTCATCCCTGACTGTCGTAGAGTAAGGAAAAATAATCTCTCTCAGAGCATCATGGTCTAGCTCGGGGTGCCCAGTGGTAAATCTGTCTGGAGTGGTTGTGCCTATGGTTGGGAGGAAACAAACACCCCTTTCAACAGTCGCTTCACATTCTCCATTTATGATAAGTATTATCATACTTTGTGTGTGTGTGTGTGTGATCTTTGATTTATCTTAGTTCAATTGCTAGAGAGTCATGGGATGTGAGTCCGGAGGAGAGTCGGGGTAGGATTAACTAAAACACCTAAGTCTTGTCGAACCTTTGAATTCTCCTTAGCGGGAATGTCAAGTTCATCTCTGTGGGAGAAGGGCGTTTTCCTTCAGACTAACCACCCATCTGATCGAGGGCTCATGCCCATGTCTTTAACCCATGTGCTGCTAAAAATATTAGCACTTAGCCCAGAAGATTTCCTAAAGGACCCATGTGACCAGGGTATGGGAACCCTGCGCTAGTCCGAAAGGAGCTAGCTCTTTCGGCTTCGGGACTTTGGAACTTATGATTCCACAATCCTCGAAAATAAATGAAGGTTGAAGTTGTGAATTAATGAGGGTCGTCGATCTGGGGATCTAGTGGAGATCCCACTCAGCTGTTAGATCAGACTTAGGAAGGGTAACGTTAAGCGCTTCGGGGAAGTTCCACTTCGGGAGAATAGGAGTGGTCTAACGCCGAAACTCTCGAATGTCAGAGTCATGAAGTAATCTAGACTATTGAAAGTGGAGGGAGATGTGTCCATAGATCAATAGTTATTCGGAAGTCCAGGTATTTGGTGGTATAGGGATGCGCGAGTTTCCCTGGAGCTTTGCAAGCTGGAGTAAATCCAAGCCATGGATGTTAGGTACACGTGGCGATAGATCCAACGTGGTCCAGAAAGAAAGTCGGAAGATACATACCGAACTCTCGAATGTTGAACTTTCGAAGTGACGAGGACCGTCGATCCTCAGATCCTTCAGGATCCCTTTCATCCGTTGATCTAAGGAACCCACCCTCAACTGCCCAACCAACCGGGAAAGTGTCATGGAGTGACACGTGGCCCCTACTTGTACCCTGTCAAATGTTTTCTGTCGAACTAGAGTTGTCGGATGAGAGGATACGTGGCAAGCGATCTTGTAGTCTTGAGACTTAGTACTCCGGGGAAGTTTGGACAAGAGTTTTCAAGGTGTGAAAACTCCCAAAGTCGCGAATGACGAAGTAAATCTTGATCATTGGTAGGAAGAGGACACGTGGTGCCAGATCTGAGAGTTCAGAGACTTGGCTCTTCGGGGGATTCACGTCGAGAGGAGTCAATAAGCTCCGAAGCCCGGAGGTGCAAAGTAACGGGGACCATGGATCTATGGATCCACATGGACAAATCTCAACCATGAGATTTGAAATAAGTGAGAAGCCTGTATGACGGGGGTTGGCGTGGCTCACTGACGTCACCCCAGGTGACGTTGACCCGCAACTAAGGTGCCACGTGTCACCCAGATGTGGTCGATCACCAACCCCTTATGACTGTTAGAGCATGACATGTGTCACCCCCTAATGAGGACACATGTCACCCCCTGACCCTTGCCATGTGCCAGCGTTTGGTTCGTGTCTGCCTAGCCAACATGGCTGGTGACGTGTCTGGGACTCTGGGAGTCTGGATAACTTTAAGAGTTCGAAATATTTGGACGCAGTATAGTATAAGGATGTTCAACGATGATCCTCGATCGTCGAAACGTCGAAAGCGCAGGACGTCGACCACCAATTACCAATTGTCGAACACCAAAAAGGGGACGCGCAATGAAAAGCGTTGAACGCTGACTACCGAATGGATAAGGCCACGTGGCGATATTTCAGTACTTCGAGGATTAGGAAAAATGAGTGTTCGGTACCGAACTTCTGAAGACCCCAACTAACAATGCTCGAGTAACTTCAGGAGGCCACAACTTCCAGACAAGAGCTCGGATTTTAGTGTGGTGACGACCGTTAGAATGCTTGTGACGAGCAGTAACCAATGAAGATCCCAGAGTTAGGATTTGATATAGTTAGAAAGAATGAAAATTTGATGCCCCATCCCTAGAAAGGGTATTTAGGGGTCGGGTGCATTACACCCGGAAGATGAAAGGCCAAAAGGTTTGCGGGCCCTCATGGGGGTAGTTGATATGTCAACTTCCCGAGGGCGTAACTTTTGCATAGAATCTCTATTTGTGGCACAAAATAGCTAGTTGGAAAGTTCTAGACGAGAACAACAAATTTTGTTCAGCCTATCATTTTCCTTTCAGTTCATGTTAGGCGTCGTCAAGCCCAAAAAACGTCATTTAGGGCCTCAAAAAGGCCCTGAAAGTTCAGGGCCCAAAAAACCCTGAAAGTTCAGAGCCCAAAAAACCATAGAAAAACTGCCAATGCAAAAATCCATGTTTTGAGCTAGTAGAATAGGTGGGTGGCCACCGATTTCCACCTGGATCATTCTTCCCCCCTTAGGAAGCAATGGTCCCCATTGTGCCAAGTTCCAATGGAAGATGGGGAAGCTTTTATTGAATCTGAACCTTGGTGAAATGCTTGCCCTGCTGAAGAAGTTGTCCCGCTTAGCTTGTTGAAGGTTGTTATGAACCTGTTTTTGGAGGGGTTGGACCCGTTCAACCAATCTAGCTACATGATCTACCTGAGTGTGGGAGGAATCTGTTGGTGAAGATGCAACGTGAAGAATATGAAGGCCTATGTTATAATTTTTCTTGACTGGGCAATGTGGAGGCACCCTTGTAGGTGAAGCAATAATGTCTTTGTGCTCTTCTACAATCTAGTCGATCTGATTCTGCTAGACATAAAGGTCTTGGGATGAGGCTCTAGTGGTTGTAGTATCATTCAGTTCACCTTCTGATTTGATTGTGAAGAGGCTAAACTTTGCGGTATGAGAGATTACTTTGCGTCCCTGTATTGTCCCAACTACCTCTGGTATCCTGTAGAGCTAACCCCCTAGAGTAACAATGACACTACGGGGTCAAGACTCATAAACAACATGACACTTCCACATATATGGCTGGCCTAAAATAACATCAGAGACTTCCAGTGGGGAAACATCAGACAATACCTCATCCTTGAAGGGCTTGATTTCATAGGACATGCGACACTATTGGCTGACATGAAGATCTCATCCCTGTCGAAGCCACCCAATGTTGTATGGTTGCGGGTGTGGTGTTGCCATCAAATCCAGCTGCTTGACGACTTTTGCTGATATGAGGTTCTTCTGGCTTCTGCAATCAATAATGAGATGTAATGGGGTCCCCTTCACCCACATCTGTGAATGGAAGAGGTGCTCCCCCTCCCCAAGATCCTCTAGTTCTTCTGGTTGGATTGTTGTGGTCGTGACAGTAATAATGGGTTCTACATCAATTATATGTCTCCTTTTATTATTGCTCAAATCGGAGTATGAGTCTGGGCTCGTCTCTCTTTCTTTGAGATCGACTACCAATGACTGTTTCGAGCGATATTCATTGGTGTTGTGCCAACATATTTTGTGGAAGTCACACCACTTCCCAATGTCCTTCTTCATCTTCTCGTTACCCTTCTTTTCCCGTGGCTTGGATTGGTTATCTTGAGGTTGGCTATTATGTGAATTAGGGTTGCCTTTACCATACTTTGGTTGTTGCGGATTTTCAAATCCAAATTCTTTCTTGTTCTGTTGCTTAAATTTCTGCTCGATTTTGACAACATATCGATAAGCGACTCCTAGTGATGAGATGTCCAGAAAATCCATTTTGGTTTGAATGTACTTGCGTAGAGCCCTGCAGTATTTTAGAACCGATGTCGCTCAAAGTCTTTGATACCCAGCTTGGTGCACAAGGTATGGAAGGTATTTGTGAACTTCAAAACTATTTGGCCCCTCTCTTGATGCAACATGGTCCATTTCATGTACTGGACATCATAGTTTCCCACAGGGTAATAATGCTCCTTGACCACATCCATAAAAAAATCCCAAGTGGGCTCGGCCCCAAATATTCTCGACTCCTCTGTGGAATTTTTCTCCCAGTAAGTTTCCCACCAATGTTTGACATGAGGGAGAGCCTTAAGGAACACAAATGTGATATTTTCTCTATCGAAAAAATTGTGAACAAAGAAATAACCTTTTAGCAAATTTAATCACTTTTCCAAGCATCTGCATCGATCTGACCTTCAAATACGAGAATATCAAAATGAACTTGTACCTTGAATGGGGAAACGTCTCCAAAGCGACTACTTGATGAAGACATGCATGCTATTGTCGACAATTGTTGAAGGATTTGGGAAAAAATCTCCAACATCTCGTTCCTCTATTGCACAAGGGCTTCCTCGAGCAACAACTTGATGGGATCTTTTGCTCATGTGTCTCTCTTTTCTTTCGTAATGGGAGGTTGCTTGGGTTGGTGAGAGCGGTTGTCCTAAAGAGAAACTAACTTGAGACCCGACTCTCTATACCCTGACCTCATCGGGGACATGCACTAAGAAACGACAAGGAGTAGCCTACTCTGATACCATTGATCCAGATTATTTTGAGAAGGAAATGAAGGAGGGAATATAACAATTATATACACAGATATATTGCCAGAAACACAACGTTACTATAATGCACAATTTTTATTAATGAAAGAAATGTATAGAAACTGTAAAAATACAGAGTGAATGAACTCGCTAGAATGGTGGCAACTTATCTTTAAGAAGAGATGTGATAGCTATGCTCATTTGCAAGAAGATGATGATGTTTACAAAGAGGCTCCAAATTCCTTTTTAACATAAAGAAAATCCAAAACCCTAACCCCGAAAGATGAAAGGCCAAAAGGTTTATAGGCCCCGATGGGGGTAGTTGATACGTCAACTTCCCGAGGGTGTAAATTTTGCACAGAATCTATGTTTGGGGTGCACAATAGCTAGTTGAAAAGGTCTATACGAGGACAACACATTATGTTCGACCTAGCATCTACCTTCGACTACATACTAAACGCTGCCAATGTGGAAACCCATGTTTTGAGCCAGTAGAATAGGTGAGTAACCACCAATTTTCACCTAGATCAATCTAACTAAATGAACATCTTACATAATCATTCAACCATGTATATGTCAAATTACTATAAAAAAAGTTCCATAACACTAAAACACATTTTATTCCATTGTCCTTAAGTAATACAAGTTCTTGATAATCTAACGATACTTCTACCTCATTGCTTCCAAGTCCCTAAACATAATTAAATCCATAATTTCCTTATAAATCTAAAACGATCCCACATCTTAAAGGCTCACGATCACAATACTTTCCCTCCATCAGTGGTGATGGAAGTAGGAGGGGTGGGCTTTGAAGTAGATGCTTTAAGATGATGCATTAATGCCGATGAACTAACTACTCTATGGATCGTAGCATAATGTGGGAGAGCCATACTTGACATTCTATGGAGTCGTTTCTTCTCTTTATGTTATATTATATGTAATTACTTCAAAGTATTATTAATGGCATTTAAATTTATATTTCTTTATTTATTATAAATTTGTTAGACATCTACTTGCAAAAACTTTTCACCCATTTACATAGGATAAGTGGTGTTTTCTTTTTGGAAGGTCTTAAAATTATTTACTAAACCATAAACTTTAACGATGGTCTTATATATACTATGGATGGAATAGTCTCCCTATGGACTATTGGGGTGATTAGTATTTACTTACAATTGTTGATTTGATTTGATTTATTTATTTTATCACAAAAATTAGTATTAGTTCTCCCTATGGACTATTGGGGTGATTAATGTTTACTTATAATTATTGATTTTATTTTATTTATTTATTTATGTATTTTATCACAAAATAGTATTAGTTTTATTATTGATGTTAGTTATATTATTTGTGTTAAGATATATATTTATGTGGATTTAAATAAATGTATTTTTAACTAAATTGTATTAAAAAGTAGAGATTATAAAATTATTATTTTTTATTTTAGATTTTGTTTTCTTATTATGATTATTATTATTTATGTAGAAACAAAATCAATTTAAGTTTTAGAAAAAAAAATATAAAACCTTTTTAATATAACTTTAAGACAAATAATCAAAATTCCAAAAGACTTTGAACTTGTTTTTCAATTACAACTACTCTAAGTATTGAGAGAGAAGTGGAAAATCCATTATTTAAACAATATCTTTTAAACAATATCTCAAGAAGTGAGTCATCACTCATTAATTCCCAAACACAAAAGTTTAACTAAAATATGAAAGAGGAGACATGAATGTGAGAAAAGTGAAAAATCCACTATTCCAATAATATTCCAAGAGACAATTCATCACTCATTAATTACCAAACACAAAAGAAGACATGAATTTGATTTATGGAATAGGAAATATATTGAATACCATTATGTTAAATTTACACATACAAGTTATTGGTAAGGATAAAGACTCCAACAACCAACACTTTGATGGTTGCTTGTATCAAAGTCAAAGAAAATATAGAGAAAACATGCATAAATGAGGATTTATGATATTTTATCAGGGGATGTGTTTTCAATTTTTTATATTTTTAAGTTAGGATGTAATTTTGTTTGATGAATTGGTAATTTGTTAATTGGAAATTGACATAAATGTGATTTGGCATAAAAAAATGTAAATTGGTCTAATTTGGAAAAAATATAAACATTTATTTATATATATTTTTATAAGAACAAATTCTCACATGTTTTGTAATGAAATAAGTCACTGGGTAAGAGCTAAAACACAATGGGAAGAAATAATATATAATTTTTGTGATACTAAAAAAGTCGAAGATACACAATATTTTATTTTAAAATGCTTGACCTATGTACACATTAAATCATAGTTTTACAATATTCATAACACTAACGATTTTTATAACTTGTCAATTCATGAAAGGAAAAAAAAGGTAGGAAAGTTTATCTCCAATCTTTTTTATTATAAAATTAAAATGATAAAATTTATTTAATCATTCATTATCAATTTGATTAAAGTTCGATAAACCAAAGTTGATCTCAATGAACATTAATCATCATTGCTAATTTTATTTTATTTATTTACCAACACAGATTTATCTTATCCCCAAATTTATTAAATATTAAGCGAAATAAAAAAGACACAAAAACACAAGCTTCTTAGTACTTACAAATTAGATTAAAATAGTTTTACCCTAATTTATTTTATTATTATGGTTAGATTTTTCTTATTATAATAGTTAATATTTTTATTATTTTTATGATTGATTTTTATTTCAATTTTACAATATAAACTTTAATTTATTTTTCATTCTAATTTATCAATATAATTTAATATCCTAACTTCTTTTAATACAAAAGAAAAGTTATAAAAACATAAAAAACTAATAATTGCAATAACATCTTAAGACCGTTCTTACGTCTACATTGAAGGGAATAAATAGTTTAACAAAAGAGGAATTTTTTTAGTATTAATATCTTTCATTGTTCTTACGTCTGCATTGAAGGGCATAAATGGTTTAATAAAAGAGCAATTTTTTTAGTATTAATATTTTTCATTGTACTTAACAAGCATATATAGCAACTTAACACGACGAGTTATTCTAAAAACTCGAGTGGATGACTTCTTTTCCTCTCACCCATTCTTGAATCTCTACCTTAATTAGACTTTATTTATTTAATGAATCTTCTTTCACAAAGCTAATGTGTTAACCTATAGGAAAATACACAATTTATGAGATCATTGCATCGATAGAAGATGTGTATTATATAATTCAAAGTAAGGAAGATGGGTAAAGTATGTGCCTAACGTTGAAGTGACATGTGACATAAGTCAACTTAATATAATATTTATTGATTTTTTTAAAGAAATAACAATCCAATATGTAAGAGATGTAACATCAACATTGTTAAAAAAAAGAAAAAATACCAAACATTAATTTTTTTACACACACCAATGTAGATATATCTTAAATTAATAAGTTTTAAGTATCAATAAATGTGCATCTCAATTATTTTTTAATCTTTCTTTGTGTTTAATAGATTTGGATTTAAGATGGATCTATGATGGTTTAGAACCTTAGAGTCTTATTACATGGAGGTTGGGATGAATGTCAATATGAAAAAGGCTAAGATGATAGTCTCCTTGTTTTAAAAAAGAACATAATAACTACAAATCGACTTCGAAGGTGAGCCATTAGAGATAAATTGAAACTATATATATATTTTGGACTATATCACAATGAGAAACTAAGGTGGGAGGCATGCATGAAGAAACTATTGCAAGGACGGTAGAAATCACTCTTCTTGTTACAAATTAAATGCAAGACAACATAGGTTTGTGACTATGAAATGTTATACTCCCTCTTTCAAATGCTCATAACCCAAATACTCCTTTATGGATGTGAAGTATGGGGATCACGTATGTTTAGAAACAAATGAAACCAAGTCGAGTAAGTGGAAAAATGTTGATAACACGATGTCTTAGAGTAAAAAAAAGTGCTCCCAACAAATACTCTTAGTTGAAGAATGACTATTCTTGAAAGAATTGAAGGCACTGAGAAAACTAATTTTGTATAAACAAATAATGACAACCATGGATAACAACACGATTCCAGTTAAAATCAGCCAAGTCAGTGAGCTATAAGGGAGATAGAAAACATGGAATCGTCAATGTAGAAACTAATCTCATTAATATATAAGAAGAAAGGTGCCAAATGAATAAAAATATGATAAAACATCATATACAAGAATGTTGTAGGAAAGGAAAATAAGGAAAACAAGCCAAAGGAAAAAACATAATACTACATAAGCAACTTCAACAAACATGACAAAATCAAGGTGAACAACTACTTGAAGCTTAACATCCCATGGTGTGAGAATCATGTAATAACATGGCTAAGAACCAACTCATATAGGTTTATATGTGAAATAAGAAGATAATAACAAACTAAGGAGTCATTGGAGGGATGGTTCATAGTAAGGTTATGCCAATTATGCAAAAATAGGGAGGTAGAAATTGAGCAACATTTCCCCCTACATTGTCAGACATACTTACAAATCAAGAAGATGTCATTGCATATAAGAGACTAGGAATTAACATTTCAAGAGGATCCAACGAGAGGTACAACAAGGGTTGGCTAAGAAAATGATGTGGGCAAGAAGTAAATAGTTGAGAATAGAGTCAACAAGGTAGCTAGCCCTTGATGTAGAGCGAAAAGGACTGGATCCAGTTGAGTTGCCCAAATCCCTGATTTGGGTCTTACCATTACATCACTAGCTCTATTTATCATAATTTCCTTCTTTAATATCTTGGAAAATGACACCCATAATGTAAACTTTATTGCCCTATAAGTGAATTTAGGCTTGTGGACGATTGGTAAAATCCATCTATATATCTTGGTTGCAAACAAAATAAATTACTTTGTTAACTCATATGAGAACTTAAAAACTTCATTGAAAATGAAACCTAGACTCTAGCCTTACCATCCAAGCTTGGATTTAAAGGGAATCCACTTGAAGTATTGGTGATGTGAATCATTGGCTTAAAATTCAACTAGTGCGCAATAAGACTAAGATAATTGAGTTATTGTATCAAGAAAAGTGAGGTGTTTTAACAACGCTCAATATAAAAAATATAAAAAAGATCATTATAGCCTTACCATCCAAGCTTAGATTTAAAGGGAATCCACTTGAAGTGTTAGTGATGTGAATCATTGACTTAAAATTCAACTAGTGCGCAATAAGACTAAGATAATTGAGTTATTGTATCAAGAAAAGTGAGATGTGTTAACAACGCTCAATATAAAAAATATAAAAAAGAAGTCACATGTCACATCTATGTTTATTGATAATAAAATAAAATAAAAGTCAACTTTTATTTACTTTTATTAATTATTATAATCTCAAAATAAAATTCATCTTTTATTTTCTAAATTAATAATATAATTAGAAAAAAATTAACATAAATCCATTTCAACCTTGATTTTTTTAAACAATCACTCCATTGTACTTAAATTTAAATTTATGACTTCACTTAACTTAAATTCGTGTTAAGAGTCACTTTCGTACAAAACATAAAAGTAAATAACACCATCCTTAGGCGACAAATGTTATCATTTAAGATGCTACTATTTTACAAAGAGTGATCTCATTATCTAAAATGCTATTATTTTAGCAATAAATTTTATAGAATACGACTTTTGTGTATGGTTATTTTTATTATTTATAATAATAATGGTAGGGGCCATATAAAGAGACAGGAGGGGGACATGCATTTAAAATAATAATAATTATAAAATATGGATTTTTCTTTATATGTTAGAGGTCCAAAGAAGATACCATATTTTCATAGAAATTCAATCATTTTAATCACGTAAATAAAACATAACAAGTATGCGTGCTGATGTGGATATATTATTCTAATAAAATATTATAAATTTTCTAGTCGCTAAAGATGCACAACATTTACTAGATTCCTAGTAATGCAATACTAATTATTTACTTGTATATCGTGGCCTTAAACACCAAAGGATTGTGAAAGTTGAAAAGACATATAGTCAAAGGGACATATTCTTAGGATGGATGTGAAATAACACATTTAAAAAGAACCTTTATTTTATGGATGTTATATTCACTCCCTTATAAAATTAAAGTCAGGGGTACATATTTTCATCTTTTATGAGGGAGATCATGGAGCATCTAACTCAGGGAACTCATTAATTAGGTTACTGATGTCAAAATAAGCAACACTTAAGGAGACAATAATGTTTAAAAATAAAGCTTGTTTGAGTATTATATTAAAGTAAAATATAAAAAAGAGTTAACTATGATAAACACTCATTTAAATATGTTAAACATTGATTTAAATTGTAAAAATACTACATTTAAATTGTAAAAATATTA
Source organism: Picea engelmannii (assembly GCA_009831015.1). Taxonomy (NCBI): domain Eukaryota; kingdom Viridiplantae; phylum Streptophyta; class Pinopsida; order Pinales; family Pinaceae; genus Picea; species Picea engelmannii. Next base: position 70,037 of record ML797792.1, on the reverse strand, counting down.
CATAGCATAATGTTAAATGTACATTGCATCACAAAATTATATTATTCATATAATATTAAATTGATAACTTTTGCAAATTAAATAAAAACATTTAAAATATCCTTAAAAACCTTTATACAATTGTTTAATATATCCATAAGTAATTACTTGATTATTATATCCAATCTACAATGAAAAAAAAGAGTATGAGAGACGAATAAAACATGCAATATAATCTTATAAACAGGTAAAACATATGAGACGAGCTAAAACAAACAGTTAAAACCTATGAGACTAGATAAAACATAAGAAACCAAACAAAAGAAATGGAATGCATGACATATCAGAGATTTTTTTTTTATTATTATTTGCATGGTTTGATTAGAAGTATCTCATAGGCACTTTCTAGATTTAGAAGTTAACTCTCTAAGTTAATCAAGCTCTTAAACATAATGTATAATATCGCCAACCATTTCATTTGATTAAAGTATATATATATAAAAGTTTCAAACTTTCATCATGGTTACTCATCAAAACAATAAATGTATTCATTATTATATTGATGATATTTATTGTTTTAATGATGAAATGTGATTAGAGTTTGAAATATTGAAAATTAAAAATGATTATTATAAAATATTTGAAAGATAATGTTGTTGGAGATATTATATATATTTAGAATATTTTTTTCTTATTTTCTTATGATTATTAGTTATTATTGAGGGTCTCCTATTTTTTAGGAATCTCTCCTATATTTTAGGATAATATTCTCTTTTGTTTAGAGCCAGTTACACCTAGTTAGACTAGTGGAAGTCACTCATGCATGGAAACCTCGGTTTTATCACCAACAATTGCATGTGTTTCTCTCCCACACGTGTGGCTTAGTTAACTAGGTGGTAGTTAACTTTAGTAACTGCATGTGTGTGTCTAGATCTCTCTAGACCACCACTATGGTGCATTGGCTTCTCTTCCAGTGTGCATTAGTTGAGCTATACATAGTATATCATGTGTAAATTATCATTCATTCAATTGGTTAATACATTTTCTCATTCTTTTCTCTCTAATGTTTCTCTCGTCTTCTCTATTTTGCAAACGGTGTTCGTTCTTCTGCTAGCTAGATCTCTTGTGCAAGTACTCACCAAATTCTACATGGTATCAAAGCCCACATGTTGCTAGGAAGAAGGTGCACCAACATTTTTTATTTGTAGGTACTGAAGATTAAAGAATGCAAGAAGAATGGAATCTTCATCGTATGTCATGCTAACTCTGTACAACTACTTTGAATGGAACAAAAAGATGGAGATTTTGCTATGGGGCAGAGGATTGTATAGGTTAACCATGTGAAAGGGTCTCTCTTACTAGCTGGGTAGTTTGGGGGGGTGGGGTGGAAATTGAACATAAAGGGTCTATTCTCTATGGAACAGAACCCACATCATCCATTGAAAAATCCAAATACCTCAATAGAATGGAAGAGGCTTACAAAGCCCTTTGCATGCACATATCCCTTAAGTTGTTGTTTCATGTATCTTCTTACAAACATCCAAATGAAATCTGGACCACCATGGAAGGACTCTTTGGAAAACAAGATGAGATGAGAGGCCACATGCTCGAGGTGGAATTACTTGCATTAGATCCGAAAAGATTTGAAAACATCCAGGATTTCTTCACAAGGTACAAGGATTTGTTGATGCAACTCAAGGCTTGCGGGGTTGATAAATCAAAGGAGGAAAAACGAATGGTTCTCACCATTTTTGGTCTAGATTATTTAGTTTTTGTTTCTGCTTTCCACACTCATAGGTTGATTGTTGGAGCATCCTGGACTATGCCCTCTTTGGAGACATTCATTGAGGCCCTGATTTAGGAGAAAGACAAACTCATCAATATGGGTGTAATGAAAAACTCCAAAGAGCATGCACTTGTTGCACATGATGGTAGCAATTCTCAACATCAGAAATTCAAAAAGAAAGACAAAGAAAAGGTACATGTAGAACAAAAGAAGAAAGGGTACTTCAAACCCTTCAATGACTCCTTAGGATCCAAAAGTGGAAAAGGGAAGAAAGGACATAAGTGTAACTATTGCAATCGAGGATTCCATCCAGAATCTGCATGCATGAAGAAACAAATAGACCTTATGACTCAGATTCTTCAAAAGAACAACCTTTGGGATACAATTCTTGAGGTTTCCAAGAAGAAGCCAAAAGATCATGCTCCCAAAGGTAATCATCATGCATTAGTTATTGTTCACTCTTCACCTGATGCCTGGATCGTGGATTTAGGCACATCCCACCATATGGATGCCACATAGGATATCTTATCTTCTTTGACTGTATGCAATGGTCCTCCTATCCTCATGGGGGATGACTCTCCAATCGAGGTCATTGGAAAAGGGAGAGTAGAACTATATCATGGAAGTTTTGAGAACGTTCTTCATGTTCCTCAAATTTCCTTGAATTTTCTCTCGGTGTATCAGATTAAACACCGAGGCTCAAGAAAAAAGGTGGAGTTCACACGAGACTCAGAGTCCATATTCGACATGCAATACAACTCCAGGATTATTGTCAGGGAGGTAAATCATCGATCTCAGTTATACACTTTTTCTAATTTTATTGAACCTGATTCCTTTGTACTACTTACGCATGTTGATGACAATAGTAGACTATGGCATGAGAGGTTTGGTCACCTGAACTTTAGGTACATGCAACAACTTAGCAAGAAAGGGATGGTCACCGGATTACATGATATTCACTTTTACAAAGGAGTTTGTGAAGGATGTGTCCATGGCAAGCACCCTCAAGAAAAGTTTGAGAAGGGGAAGGCTCATAGGGATTCCTCTCCATTAGATCTGATTCACAGTGATCTCATGGGTCCATTCTCGCATCCATCCATCAACAAGGCAAGGTACATGCTCACATTTTTGGATGATTACTCACCTTATACTTGGGTATTTTTTCTTAGGCAGAAGTTTGAGGTCTTTGAGCATCTCAAAGAGTTCAAAGCACTTGTTGAGACTCAATCAGGGAGAAAGATCAAATCCCTTCGTACAGATAATGGGGGGGAGTACATAAACATAGATGTTCAAAATATTTGTCTTGAGGCTGGGATACAGTTGCAACACAGTACAATTTACTCTGCAGTAGAACGAGGTTGCTGAGCAGAAAAATAGATCTCTCAAAGAGATGGATTCTTCTATGTTGCATGCAAGATCACTTCCTCGCAAGATTTGGGATGAGGAACTTAACTATGCCAATAACATTCAAAACAGATCCCCTCATAGATATGTTAAGGACAAGACTCCTTTTGAGGCTTGGAGCGACAACAAACCAGAAGTCACCCAATTCCGTGTCTTTGACTCATGTGCATGGGCCCAGATTCCCTCTGAAAAGAGGAAAGCACTCGATCCTCATAGTACTATATGTATCTTTGCTGGATACCCAAACGATGTGAAGGGATACATACTCATTGATCTCTCTATAGACCAACTCATCATTGATTGTAGTGTTTAGTTTGAGGAAAGTCTCTCACTTGCTCCACATGAGCCGCATGCAGGTACTTTTGTCCTTCCACCAGTTCGAGATGATGAGTCTGCACATTCAGTCTCTACTTCAGATCTAAGTTCCGATACAGAGTCAGAGGATTCAGAACATGCAGATGCACAATCAGTACAAGAAAATGAGGAGCCGCAACAGAGGCCCAAGTGGGCCCACTCTTTAGGATGCAGGAGATCTTGTTGGGGATCCAACGAATCTCAAAAGGACTCGATCTTAGTTCAAGGAGCCCCCTCGTGTACTCAAATTCATTGATCCCATGTTGCATATGCATTGTTATGTGGCTCAGTCCTCATACCTGTAGACTTATGGCGAGGTTGCATGGAATCTCTTTTGGGAATCAACCATGCAGGAGGAGCACAACTCCCTCCTCAAGAACCAGACTTGGGATCTGGTTTTTCTTTCTTCAGGAAGGAAGTTTTTCAGATGCAAAAGGAGTCTATAGAACCAAGAGTGCAATGGATGGAAAAATTAGTATATACAAGGAAAGGTCGCCAAAGGTTTTCAGCAGGTTCATGACATAGACTACAATGAGACATTCACTCTAGTAGTGAAGATGGGCTCCATTCGTTTGGCCCTTGCTATTGCGGTAGACAAAATATGGGAAGTCCATGATATGGATGTGAAGAATGCATTTATTCATGGAGATCTCTCAGAGGATATTTACATGGATCAACCACCTGGATTCATACATGATTCATCTTTGGTTTGCAAGCTCAAGAAGTCTATCTATGGCCTCAAGTAGGCGCGGAGAGCATGGTATGCCACGATGGAATCCTATGTGTTGTCCTATAATTTTATGAGATGCAAATCCGATCCAAATGTCTACATGCTTAGGACTAATGATTCACTTTTGATAATAGTTCTTTATGTGGATGATCTTTTGATCACTAGTTTCTTGAATTCATAGATTGTTGCGGTGAAGAGGATTCTACATGACATTTTTTTTATGAAGGACATGGTTCCAGTCCATTACTTCCTTGGTCTCGAGATTAGTTAGGATGCTTTAGGAATCAAGATATCTTAAGCCAAGTATGCTCGGGATCTCATGGAGAAATTTCACATGGAAAACTGCAATTCTTCCCCTACCCCCTTCCTATCTAGGTGAGACTTGAGGATGGCGGGGACACTCCACTGGTTGACAACATTTGTACAAACAACTAGTGGGGAGTTTGTTGTGTGTCTCCCACTCTCGAACAAACCTATCATATGCAGTGGGAGCAGTGTTAATATTATGGTAGCTACGGGAGGTATTTACCTCCATGTGTAAACCTGACGAGAATAGAAGACTCCGGAAAGAAAGAGAAAACCCTAATGAATTGCCTAATAACCCTAGAAGTCTTGTCGGCTCAAGAAAATAATTTATATTAGGTTATTAGCCTCCAAGAGAAAGAAGTTGGCCAAAAATAATGATAATATACTGAACAGACATGTACCCAGAAAGAGAAGTTGGCCCCAACAAATCTGGCAGAACCACTATAAATATAGGGCGCCAGTTCTCATTTGACACATCTCAAAATTGCAGAGCAACAATTGGTGCCCACTGCAGTTTCCAGTTTGGTGCGCACGTGTGGAGGAGAGCTGCAGGTGCAGCTGCTGCAACAACCAATTTTCAGTGTTGGCTTGGACTATCTCTTGGCTAGGGTTTGGACTATCTGATCAACTATTGTTGGTGCACTATCCTTGGAGGAAGATGCGCTACACCTTGTTTGGCTATCTAGCCTCGGGTTTTCTTTTGGAGTAATTCTCAGTCAAGGTTAAGGTGCTCGGAGGGTGGCTTCGGCCTATGGTTGGGTGACAAGGGTATTGCCAATGGTAAAATGATCACACAATCTTCTATATTCTAACAGGTTATGGGCCCACACCTCCTTCATTCAGTCTAAACATTGGAAGGAAACATAGCCACTAGGATATTGAACTCGGTGAGGAACTACCGCTAGGGTTACTAGCAGAAGAAGTTTCCAAGACACTGCTGCTAGGGTTACTAGCAGGAGCAGTTGCAGAAACCCTAAACCTCGTGTTGAGGCACCTTAAGTGAATGGATTGATCTAATCTCCAGATAGATCAGTGCGCTCTAGCCTAGCGCATTCCCTGATACTCTCAGTAAGCCAAGACGTGAAGATTGAGTTTGTGATCAAATCTAGGGTTTGACCAAGTCAAAGCAACCATGACTTATTCTATGAAGTCAAAGAACAAGTTAGATGGAGCCTCTAACTTCAGAGCGTGGAAGACAAGGATTGACCTCATCCTTGCCAAGAATAAAGTTCTAGATATCGTGAGAGGAAATATCATGAAGCCAGAGTTTAAAGAAGGAAAAGAGAAGGAACCGCAGAACTTTGCAGCTATGGAGAAGTTCAAAGATGTTGACATTAATGCCATGAGTATCATAGTGGATTCTATAAAAGACCACCTGATACCCTACATCTCCCATCTTGACTCATCGAAGAAGATGTACGATGCCCTAACAAATCTCTTCTTAGTCAGAAACATTGGACAAGTTATGAGTCTGAAGATTCAAGAATGAGCTCCGTGACATGAAGATGAATGATGATGACAACATAACATCATACTTTGTAAGGATCTCACAGTTAAGAGATCAACTACAAGTTATTGAAGAGATCACTTCAGAGAAGGAATTGGTGAACATAGTACTCAATGGTCTTCCCAAGACATGGGATGCATTTGCCGCAAGCATGAACACAAGGAAGGAGTATCCGACATTTGAAGAACTTTGGACTTG
>ML797792.1:47368-59214 GCA_009831015.1 Picea engelmannii | reverse complement strand
TCATTACCACATAGTAGTGTTCATGGGGGGTGTTGGAGATATTACACACACCCAAGATATTTTTTCATTATTTTCCTATCCTTATTAGTCATTATTGAGGGCCTCCTATTTTTTAGGAACCTCTGCTACATTCTAGGTGAATATTCTCTTTAGTTTAGATCCAATTACACTTATTTAGACTAGTGGAAGTCACTCATGCATGAAAACCTTGGTTTTATCACCAACAGTTGCAAGCGCTTCTCTCACTTCCACATGTGTGACTCAATTCACTGAAGACTACATGACTAGTTAACTAGGACTAGGTGGCAATTAACTCTCACAATTGTCTGTGTGTGTCCATATATCTCTAGACCACCACTATGGCGCATTGGCTTCTCTTACAGTGCACATTAGTTGAGCTATGCAAAGTTTATCACGTGTAAATTATCATTCATTCATTTGGTTAATACATTTTCTCATTCTTTTCTCTCCAATTTTTCTCTCGTCTTCTCTATTTTGCAAGTTGTGTGTGTTCTTTTGCTATCTAGATCTCTTGTGCGGGTACTCATCACATTCTACAAATATTTCTAATATATTCTATAGTGAAAATTTCAAATCTTATTTTTTTAAAATCTGTGTCATAATACACTCACAAAGTTCATATAACGAACTTATGACATAACACCTTTGTTCATGGGATATCAAAGAATACTTCCGATTCCTTTTTTTATTTCCAATACTCATTAGTTTAACACTTTCTTTATACACTTTTCCAATTAAAAAAAACAAACTATTTTTCATTAGATATCACAAGTATCTATTTATATTTTTACAATAATGGATAAATGTTTTATTATAAAAAATTGTGACCAAATCGAAAAACATCGTAGTACAAAATTGAAGAGTTTGGTCATAAACTTCCATCCAAAATAGATAATCTAACATTTAAAATCCCCCTAGTCCCTACCTTATAGTTCAAACCGTTATAGGTCTGTCCAGTGTACTGCCTTACATATTGCACTCGAAAAAAAACATTCAACAAAACATACCAAGAGTAGTAAAAACTAGAAATTATGCCCTTGAAGCGCTTCAACTATTAGGCCAACCCGATTCTCCATTGTAGCATCCTCAGAGCACATCTCCACTTCAACGGGAGCTATAAGGATGACTTCACTTGTGGCATCCACTAGTTCCTCATTCAATGAGTGCAAGATGTCCAAATACTCCTCATTAACTAGAGAAAAAAATGTAGAGGGAGGAGTCTCGAGAGTCTGGTGGCGGAGGATATGAGACAACCTCTTGGGGGAGGTTAAGGTGGGCCAAAATATTTTTGACTAGATATCACAAAAAACCCATCTAAGACACTAGCTTCAAGTATTTCTGATGGTGAATCTACATGAATGCACTGATATCCTTCTCCATTTACTTGAATTCCAGAAGTTGTGTTGCAATTTTCACTATACATTGGTCCCTGACCCTATTTTCTTCCTTGAGCTTCCTGTCCAATTATCCTCACCAATGATTCTAGAAAATGGTGGAGTTCATTAGATTGCAATGTGCTTTAGAAACCTCACACTCATAGTATTTATCCCCCCTTTCAAAGCTCTTTATCTTGCATAAAACAAAAGATTTGTTTCTACAATGGTATTGTGCATTATCTCTTCATATTACATATAGCCCAAGAAATATCTTCCCCAACCAGAACACCTCGGGTTGCTTACAACACTCGTTCATTGCTAGAGTCGAGAGTAGAGGTAGTTAACCCACACTCATACCATAAATCCTTCATCGTACTTAACTTAATCATGCATGACAAAGATAGAGGTATGAGTTGTAGGGAGAAATGGAGGAGCCTTAACTCACTATCCATTATCAATTGCATGATGGGACATATATTGTAATATGTCATAACCATCATAATTTGTTTCTAATTCATGGAAGAGACAATAAATATATAGCCAGCCCCCCCCACCCCCCTCCCTCACCCCCCATTTACCTTACATAAACTTATATTCAACCTAGCTTCGAGGTTAGCCTGTGCATCAACCTCCCCATTTTCTTTCACAAAACTTGGAAGAAGTCTATGTTCTCGAAGTCCCGAGTCAAAGTGATGATTCTCTAGGTGACACTAGAGAGTCTAAAGTTTTCAAGAGAGATTCAGTGAAACAATGATCTTAAAATTATTTTTGAATCCCCAACCACTATCACTTGTACTCCTTTTGCCTTTAAAGCAACTAAGATTTGATAGACAATTATTGTTTTTGTTGGATGTTATTGATTGCATTTCCTAATCCCCAAGCATACTCCATTTTCTTTTTCCCTTCAAGATCATAGATGAACCCCCACCCAATTGCACCTTACACCCCTTCTAGGTATCCATTTTTTAATGACCTTTTTCATACCCTTTTTATTTATACCTCTAGTATGTTAGTTTCAATACAATATCCACTTTTCTCGTACTAATATGCATATCATCCTTCCTCCTTTATTTGCCGTAAAAAAAACCATCATACTCCTTTTTCTTTTTCCAATTCACACTTAAAGTCGATCAATCTTCCTCCTCCCTTTGCACTTTAAAATTCCTATATCTATATCTATAAATAAATTAAAATACTCTCCCAAATAATATATATTATAAATATAAATATTAAAATTCCTATATCTATATCTATAAATAATTAAAATACTCTTCCAAATAATATATATTTATAAATATAAGTATATATTATCAAGTGATATATTGTTCAATTTGCAAGAAATTAAAATATAAAGTATTTCTAACTAATAGACCTCATGAATACGTTCCACTGTATTAAATACATTTAACTCGTTGAAAATAAACAATGCATTATAAAGGAGGCTAGCATGAGCATAAGGGCAATCCTTGTAATTTAAAAGTAGATATGGGGCACTATTACGGAGGGATCTCGAGGAGAGTTATAGGATAATGTAATTCCTTTTAGGATAATTGATTACACTTTAAGGCTTATAATAGGCCAAACCAATTTTCTAAATTTAAAGGTGCATTAAGATGAATGCTAAACATCTTTAAAATGTACATTAATATTAACTAAAAGCATCCTTGAATACTATATTGTAAGTATGATTTGAAACGATAGGGTCTTAGGAATCCAAAGTGATTCTCAAAAGTATTTGTACCGGCCCCCATACTATAAAGGGTATTTACATTTTTTATCTTTATATATAGAGACAAGGATAGATATAGTTCATATCGAAATAATTTTGTATAGACTCATGAAGCATTTCTAGAGTTAACTGATAAACTTATAAATGAGTCTTTTGTATACATAAGAAGGAATGGTTGATAAGGAATAGTTGATAGTTTACAACATATATACTTACTTATATTTACTTGGAAGAAATACTTGAAGACTATGTATAATGTGGTTTATTAATATAATGAATTGTGTTTTTTTTTCCAAGGAAAAAAAAAGTTCATATAGAAATAATTAGTATGGATTTATGTATTTGGAAATAATTATGTTTGTTTAATTACAATAATAATACAATAGTATAATTGACATCAACATATCACATTGTCATTATACCTTGATTTGTATGCGAGAGGATAAATTGATTTATAAATTGTTATGGATATTCTACTGGTATAGTTCGTCACAATAGATCTTACAATATTCCGAAATCTCTTATTATACAACTTATTACCTTAGATATCAAGTTTAATATTACTAGCACAACTCTTAAAATTATTGAAATAACTGAAATTGAAATGAAATAAACGAGTAAATGAACACACCAACCATACAAATGAACAAAAGATGTGACCCAATAAACCTAATATGAGAGAAAACTCAAGTAGAAGGTGAGACCTATGTTCTGCTCTCTTTGTTATGAAATGCAAGTACAAAGAATGTGAGACTCACTATGGAGTTGCCATGGACACTGCAGCCTAAATGGTTGTTACAAAATCTTCTACATCCTTTGTTATGCTTCAATATCCCACCCCTATATGCTTTGCTCAACTATGAAATGATAACAATACCAAAATAATAAAACAACAACAATACCAAAAGAATGGAACCCCTTTATTTCCCATTGGCCTAGTATTTAACATAGTCTAATACCATCCAGGGTTAAGGTTAGGGTTTTTGCATGCTTCAACCCTCAATTAGTGTTAGGGTTTTGGACCCTCTAGAATCTTATTGAAAGTCCACACATGAATAGCCTCACATGTATGAGTAATGGGGGCTAATGTGGCATCCAATTGATACCATGATGGTCAATAGGGTAGGTCAACTTGTAGGATGCATAACTTCTGCATATGAACTCCGATTGAGGTGATTTTCACATCGTTGGAAAGCTTTCGTCCTGTAGAACAACTTTGAGGGGCTAGATATATGCTCACAAAATTATGACCCCAAAAAGTGTTATTGGATGCCTCAAGCTGGCTTTGAAATTTTTTGAACCCTAAATCACCAAACTGGGACCTACCCCTAAAATAGACGCTACAAGCCAATCCTTCCAATTTTTCCACCAAAAAAGTACCAAGATAAATACAAAAATTATATAATAATCCATTGCGAATCATAAATCCTACAAACATATTACATACAAACAACACCATAACACCAATATAATAATACAATTAACATCTAACATAGCACCGATATAATAATACAATTAACATCTAACGTATTGTATTCTAAATATCTATGGTCCATGCTTGGAGCGGAAAATATTTTGGAACACTCTGGCAGAGTGTGGTCTGTTATCACATAAAAATCTGGTTATTGTAGGGGACTTGAACTTAACCGTTTCGATAGGTGAGGTTTGGGGAGGATCGGCACAAGCGGGGCCTTTGGCAGAATTTTTTAGAACTTTTTTTCAAACCAACAGGTTAATTGATATCCAACTGGAAAATATTGTCCCTACCTAGAGAAATGGGAGGACAGGTGTTGACTCTATTTCAAAGAGGTTGGATAGGGTTATGATTTTTGAAGATCTTCTGGCAAGTGTGGGCCTCTATAGATCTTGGGCGGAGTACCCTTATGTCTCAGATCACACCCCCGTGTTATTACAATTGGAGATCACGCCACTCTTCAAGGCTTACCCGTTTAAATTTAATTCACAGTGGTTGTGTGAAAAGGATTATAATAGTATTGTTCACAAGGTATGGAACGATCATAATTTTTTATCTGAAGAAGGGAAACAACGAAGGTTAGTCTGGAAATTGAAAGAACTGAAGACCCATACAAAGATTCGGGTAAAGGAAATCAAATGTTGAGATTTGATACGTCTAGAGAAGATGGAGGATGACATTAAAATCATTGTTCAAAACTTGTTGGGAGGCACACATTTACTGGAGGAGTAAATACACCTTAGTAATCTTGAACGAGAAAGAAACAAGTACCTAAAGGAAAAAGAGGAACTCTGGAGACATCATAGCAGGGTGATTTGGATTCAAAGTGGTGATCAAAACACAAAGTTTTTTCATCAATTTTCCAATTACAGAAGAAATCAGAAACATGTATGGGAAATTATAGATGACACTGGGAAATTACACTCTGGTCAGATGGAATTAAAGGCAGATGCCATGAATTACTACAAATATTTCTTCAAGGCATAGGAATAACCTACCACAACTGAACATGTCATAGTTGCGAGCCTTTTCTCTCGATTGGTTAATGAGGAGGAAACCAGAGTTCTACATAGCCCTGTCAACATGGGTGAACTGAAAGAGGTTCTAACATTGTTCAAAAAAGATAAAAGTCCAGGGCTCGATGGTTGGACAATTGAGTTTTTTTAACATTTATTTGATTTGGTAGGGGAGGACCTTTTAGAGATGGTAGAGGAATCAAGATCTAGCGATGTTATTGCTGGTGGCCTTAATTCTACTTTCTTGGCCATTATACCAAAATTTAATAAGCCAATTACCTTGGGAGACATCAGACCAATTTCCTTATGTAACCTCTGTTATAAATTAATCTCCAAAATTATTGCAAATCAGATTAAACCTTTCCTTTCCAGATCACTTTCTGCAGAGCAATTGGGATTTTTAAAAGGCAGGAAAATCCAAGATGCCATTGGAACAACGCATGAATGTCTCCACAACATTAAAAAAAAAATTTAAAATCCCTTGTACTTAAGTTGGATCTAAAGAAAGCTTACGACTGCATAAATTGGGATTTTTTAAGGTTGATTTTAATTCAAGTGGGCTTTGGTATTCTGCTGACCAACTGGATTATGAGCTGTGTCGTTTCATCATCCTTTGTTTTTTTACTAAATGGGGAGGCTACATATTTTTTCATAAGTGGCAGAGGTTTACGCCAAGGGTGCCCATTATCCCCTTTGTTGTTTATTTTGGTTATGGAGGGTCTTAGCCTATTACTAAAGGAAAGTAAGCGGGAAGGGAAGCTGTCTGGAGTGAAGGTGTCCAGAATTATCAAAAGTCTTCATTTATTTTTTGTGGATGATGTTTTAATCATGACTAGAGCCACTCTGCAAGAATGGATGGAGGTTGATAGATTCATAAAACTGTTCTGTAAAGCGTCAGGATTACAGGTGAATGATTCAAAAGAAATAATACTGCATGAGGGGCTATCAGAGGTGGACTTAATTCCATTGAAGACTTTACTCCTGTTTAAATTTACAGATCTTTCAATTGGTTTCAATTATCTTGCTTATTATCTGAAGACAAGGTCGCATATAGTGGAAGACTAGAGCTGGTTACTGGCAAAGGTGGAAAAAAAAATAGGCTATTGGTGCAATAGGTGGTTATATTTAGGTGGTTGGTACATTTTATTGAAATCGGTTATGGAAAGCCAACCAATTTACTGGATGTCGTTGGCGGCCATCCCTAACTCAGTCTTAAACAAGTTAAGGAAATACATGTACAATTTTCTCTGGAATGGTAATAACAAAACACATCATTAACATCTTTGCAGGTGGGAGACTCTATCTAAACCAAAGAATTGTGGCGGATGGGGATTCCATAATATTTTCCATTTCAACAAAGCACTGGTCGCGAATACTCTTTGGTGAGTATTAACGCGGGATGGTATTTGGCACAAAGTTATAAACGATAAATATATTTCATTTACTACTGTCATAAATTGACTCAGATAGACAACCTTTCAACAATATGTGGCTTCTAAAATTTGGAATAGTCTCATAAATTTTTTATTAATCTAAAATTATAATTTTAACAAAAATTATCTAATTAAATTTCAATAATGACAAATTTGAAAAAAACAAATTCATAAAACATTTAACATTCTTCATTTATTAATATCCAAAATAAATTAATGGATCACGATAACTTGAAGTTAGAATGAATCTCCTATTATGTATATTTTATTCACAAGATGCTTCCATAGAGACATAAGGGGGAACGGAAAATGTATATTGAAAGGCACTCGAAGGACATATGGTAGTGCGTTCATCCGTGTATATATATCTTGAGCATTGTTTTTATATTAACATAAATTTAGCTTCACTTCTATGTTAGTGTCGAATGTATGATTATCAAGTTATAGTATAGTTTAGGAAGTTTACGATCAAATATACTTAGCATTTATTTAGCATTAATAATGAATAGAGTAAGTTAAAAATGGATAATATTAACCATTTTTTTTTKTTTAATTTGTTTTTYTTGAATTTCATACAAATTTTGTTAAAAGTTATAGTTCCACTTTATTGAGAAGAACTTTGATCTTAAAACTTTACTTTAAAATTTTTAATTCATTTAAAAAGATTTAAATTATTAAAAATTAAAAAAATAATTGTAACAAAACTTTACCTTTTCAAAAAACATTAATATATATAAAAAAAAATTAAATTTATCAAATTTTTAATACACACCACAATAAATTAAATAATACCTAAAAACAAATTATGAAAATTCACCTTAATTAATGCACAAATAAATCAATCTTTGTATATGACAACAATATMTTGGAGGAAGTGCCTTCGTATGGGAATTGATATTCACCATAAACTCAATTGGAACTATAGCACTGAGAAAAAGATAAATGGAGGGTGGACAACTTATTATGGGATTGAAAATAATTGTAAATTAGTAGACTTTTGGTTATGGGATAAGAAAAAAGACTCTTGTCACTCATGTTATCTTATATGGATGTGAAGTTTGGGGGTGCAATATCTCTCGAGAATCTTAGAGAAAGATAGAACATATCCAAAATAATTTAATAACTTATAATCTCAAAATTAAGAGCAATACATCCTATCACATCCTCCTCATCGAAGCAGGCATTTCCCCCATTGAGAGCACAACTATGATTAGGTAGTTAATGTACAAGAATAAGATAAACAACATGGATGACAAGAGGCTCCCCAAAATTGCTTCAGACTCTAGCCAAAATCACCAACGACTCAAGCAAGGATGGCATAATGATGCCAAGTCTTAGCTAAATCATTGGGGAATAAAAAAAGACGTTATTCTGCAGAATATCGATGATATTAAAAATATTGTACAAGCTAAATTTAAGGAGAATATATGATGTGATAAAGAATTAGAGAATAAAAGAAAATTAAGATATTATAAGGAGGTGGTTAACCCTAACCTTGAAGATCAAAAGTATCTCTCTGTTTTGGCTAGTGTAAAGAAGAGAATCATTATTGTTAAAATAAGAACTAATTCTCATGAGTTGCATAGTGAAACTAAACGTTGGGCAATCCCCAAAACACCATCGCAAGAAATAATATGTTACCTTTGTGACACCAAGAGGGTTGAAGAAGAAAAACAATTTCTCCTAGAGTGCTTTGCGTATCTCAAATTAGATCCCAGTTTCAAAATATTTGTCACAATACCAACCTTCCTAATCTTTTTAGTCATCAAAACTTTAGTGATTTTAAAACACTTCTATTAATACTTTTCAAACATCAAAATAACATTTTAAAGAAATCCAAATAATCTCTTACTTTTCTTAAAATCCGATAAACCAATATTATATATATTTTAAATCACTCTCCAACCTTCCTCAATGTTCTAGCTATAACAAGAATCATTGCTTTACAACAAGTACTCCACACTAAATCATTAAATCACTAGGGCAGGAGAAGGCGACTTACTAAACCAGGCTTTTCAAGGTTAAGTTGGTAAGTTTGGAGGAGAAGGTTTTATACTGGCTTCCAATTTTTAGGTAAGGCTTGTAGGGTTTGCACCCTCTCTTTGAGTTTTTAGTACCTCGAGACTATTTATGATGACTGCCAGTTCACAAGATCTAGAAGTTTATTGGGTCCTTTGAGGAGGTTTTTCTCCGGTCACTGAAGAGTTTTGGTTGGAGAATCCTTCTCAGTTATTGTAAGTGTCTTTTATAGGAGTTTCTGTTAGTTTGTGTTGATTGCTTGTTAATTAAACTCAAATTATTCACCTACCAAGTTTTGTGAGGGTTTAGGGAGTTTGTTTACTATTTTCGGGAACTGGTAGTTTTGCTTCCCGAGGAAGTGGTCCATGTGAGGTTTTATTGAGCCATTAATAATGCTTTTACTCTACCTTCCATCATTACACGTCAGTAAGCAGGTTTAATATTGGTTTTTGGGTAGTTGGGCCTGGGGTGACATAGGCGGAACTTTTGAACCTCACTAACAATGCCAAGTGTGGAGGAAGCCGTCAATAGTCTCATGAGCGAGGCTGATGAAGAACTTTGGAAAGAAGCTGGCTTATTTGATAAGACAGTAATTAAAGGACCTGATTTTTTTATCACGAGGCAGGTACTCTCCGGTGTCTCTTCCCATTAATGTGAGTACTAGTATCTTAACTAACCCATTAGCTCCTTCTCCTAGGAGTTCGAAACAACCTTTGGGTATCAGACATAGCACAAAGGAGGAGTTTGATCCTCAACAAAAGTATTTTCATAGCAAAGAGAAGATTCCTAATTGTTCTTCGCAGGAAGGTAGGAAACCGGGGTTACGTTCTCGCATAAGTAGAAGGCAGTGGAAAGCTAAAAAGACTATGCATAAAATGGTATTGGGTTCCGACGTCGGTTTTGCAGATACGTGCAGTCTAGCTTTGTGTGGCTTGTTAGGTAGGCTGTCTTATAAGTATCTTAATAAGGTTGATTTGTCAGAGTGGGTGGCCATGACCTGGAGGCCTCTTTTAGGATACTTGCCAGAGTTTATTTCACTTACCAAAGGATGGTTCAGAATTATTTGCAAATTCCCGGAAGATACAAACCTTCTACTGGATCAAAACTGGATCTTAGGGCGCTACAATATAATGCTTAAGAATTGGAGGCTTGCATTTAATATTGATACAAAATACTTTCAACAACGACATATTTGAGTTTTACTACCCGGTCTTCCATTACAGTTCTGGAATAAAGAAACTCTGCCCGCTATTGGAAACTCTCTAGGTTCTTTTTTGACACTGGAACCAAACTTACTTTCAACATTCGTGAGGAAGATAGGAAAAATCCCGGTGGAGCTTGATGTACATAAGGGTTTACCAGAACTTCTAAAGATAGATTGGCGAGGCAGAAGATTTGTACAGAGGTTGGATTACCTCAGAATTCCTTTCTGGTGCAACTATTGTCATAGAATAGGTCACTTGCGAGGTAACTGTGTGGGAAGGGGCGAGGACGATGATATTTCAGAAAATACAACAATTTATAGAGATTTGGAGGACTGTGAAGAGGAGGAGAATTCAGGATGGACAGAATGTTGGTATCCAGGAACAGAGCCACCATTGAAGCCACATTTTGAATCTACTATTTCGGGTAAGTTACATCACTATTGTCTGGTATTTTATAATTCACTTTCATTAATGGAAAAGGCCGAATTGGATATCTTTCCATCACTTATTACATTAGTGTTGGCCCTCGACCAAGTTTTGAGAGATCCTTGGTCAAGTTTGACCATTTTGGACTTCGACAACCTTTCGAAGGCAGAGTGCAAGACGAAGCAAAGATCGCAGGATCTAGACCCATTTTTGGGTCCTTTTTGGGATTTGGGAATATGTAACAGGTATGGGAATGTTGTCCCATTGGTTTAACCATGCTTAGGCTTATTTTGTAATCTATAAATAGATGTCTAGGCGATGTAAGGAAGAAGGAGAAAAGAGGCATCTATGTAATGTTGTGCTAAGTGCAAGTGTGGCTTGTAAATGCTTTGTGCATACTGTGAGAGACTTGCAGAGATAAGTGCAAGGGGTTGTAACAGATTGTGAAGGGATTTGTGCTGTAACGCAAGGAAGGATGATCTAGCGAGGTCCCGACAACGAAACCATTTGTTGGAATAGGGGCAGACCCAGGGTTCAACGCTACAACAACGCACCAACAAAACCCTAACTACCGACCCTTTCGGCAACACCTGTGAAGCAGATGAAGTCTCACTCGAGGTAGAGGAAGGGATGGTTGCAGGACTCAGATGTCTGCAACCTTAGCTAGGACACAGGTTTGTGATTCTAGTATTTAACAGAGCATTCAACAGTAAACCTTCATCAATATCTAACCAATATCTACTCCGCAGATAAAACAAAGCATCGCAACATTCACCTAGATCTAATGTATCTAAGCACTTAGCATAAGGAATGATATCAGATCTAGTAGATTCAAGCACTAAGCAAGTTCACAAAGGTCAGATCTAGCATCCAGATTCATCATAAGCACAAAGTATAAACAGATCTATCTATCTATATATGTCAAGCACTTAGAAGATAACACATAAGTACACCAAAAACAATGCACAAAGCAGAGCAACAAAACATATATGTGGTTCACCCCCACCCTGGGGCTATGTCCACCAACTTTTCTTCTTTATTAGCTTCTTCAATCAGATACATGCATAGAGCCACAAAAATCTTACTCCATGTTATCACTCCAGGAAACTCTCCTAGGCTATATCTCAGAGATGCCTGGTAACTTAAA
>ML797792.1:26342-44601 GCA_009831015.1 Picea engelmannii | reverse complement strand
TTCCATAGCAAGGGCCTTTAGTCTCTCAACTGCACTTCTGGCAGTTGCTTCTTTTTGGTCCTTCACATCCTAAGGGGTATTGGGCACTACGCGTAGTTCTATGTATGCGATGTGTCGCTGTAGCTGCTGGATCACTTCTTCAAGCTTCTCTACTTGTTGTGTAACTCGATCTTCTGCCTTATTTCTAGGGCTGTCACAGAGCAAAGTACTCTGTTGACTGCTTCCTTTACTTTGAGTTGCTCGATGAGCAACTTTTCTTTTCCTTGCTATATCTGTGCTTTTTCTTCGTCGAACTTCACTTGGAGGGAAATCTTTTATTGTTTGGAAGCTCGACGTTGTTCTACAAGTGCTCCTTGTACTTGCGTCAAAGCTTGGGTGGCTTGTTCTGTTTCCTCTCGTGCTCGTCGAAGGCGAGCTTCGACTGTATCAACTAATTGATGGATCTGGGTTGGCTCGTCTCCCATCTTTGGTGTTCCCAATGGAAGAGGCGTAGTGGATACTGTGCAACTGGATTGTAGTGGCTGCTATACCCCTCAGAGTTCGGTTTCAATCCTATCATACATTGCTTCCTGCTTGGCCTCTTGTTTTTCTGCTATTTCTAGCGAAGCATCGTTCATGGCTTCTATGAGGAATTCAAAGTCGTCAGAGGTGAGGACAGTCTACATCTTGGTCATGGAGGCTTTTGATTTCTTCTAGGAAGAAAATTTCGGAGGCAAACCCTTCCTCTTCTTCAGGGTTTCAACCTCGTCTCCTTGCTTCTGTTCAAATTCTTTGTCATCTAACTCTTCTCCATCACCTCCTTGCTCTGGGGATATGGAAGCATTCTTCATGGATGCACTGTCTAATCCTTGGACCTCTTCGGTCTTATCTGTCTTGCTAGGTCCAAGTGTATCCTGTGCAGTTTCTGGGCTGTCGATGTCGGATATCTCTGCAGGTTTGGCGGGGATAAGGAGGTCAGCGGACCATTCCTTAGTAATTTTATAACCCTAAATTGCACCTGACATGCATACCTGGCATCATGCCATTTAACTTGCTATCTTTACCAAGCCATTATTTGAACAATTCTTCTAAAAAACCATCATTTTGAAGGTGTACGCACCCTACACCATTACTGCCCGTGTACACACGCTCGCTGAGCCACTACAACCTGTGTACACTCACATAATATCATGCAATATGGAAGTTTGCATAGGATACTGGTTTCTGGGCCATTACTTAGCCGTTTGACTGCCCATAGCCAGTCACCCCAACTGTTACTGTCCCTTTTGGCCTATAAAAGAAGGGGTTGGGGTCCCATTGCAAAAGGGAAGCACAAGAGCAAAGAAACTATGCCCATTTTATCAATCCCCCTTTGCCCCAATTGTAAATCCCTTACCATTTCCCTAAGAGAGAAATGAAGAGAAGAAGAAGACGTGGAAGCAGTTGGTGCATGGTGAAGAGGAGCCTAGGACCAAGTTCGAGGAGCAATGCCAGTCTCATGTTGTAAGCAACTTTAGTGAGATTAATATAAATAAGTACTTTTTCTGTCCCACCAAATGACGTCTTAAACTTATATGATTTGTTTACATTTCTTGTTTATGATGTCTAACCCACTAATCCATATGTAGAATGCATGCTTGTAGTTTCTTGTTTGTCTTTTGATGAATGGAGGTCAGCCTTGGGAGGAGATTTGTAGTCAGGAAACAACCAAGCGCAAAGGGATCAACACCGGATGCGGAGTTTAAGGCAGGTCTAACAGATCCCTCTCTCTTGTCTTTTATGTATGATTGTTGGGTAATGTTGGGATAGTGATAAAAAGTAGGAGACTTTAGACGGTTAACTCTGCCTACACTTTAGGCCCTTTGTGTAGTCTGTAGAGGGGTTTTCCCGCTATAACAAGTAATATCCTCCAGGTCCTCCTCTGTTATCTTGTAGTAGGATTGAAGTTGTTGCTTATGTTCATCGGCATGCACTGTAATATAAATGAAATGCCGATCTGTGCTCAACTTCATCAAAGTCCGGAACCGGTGTAGAGTGTTCAGAGTCATGCGAGGCTCAGACTGGATGGCTCTCTTCAGTTGATCATAGTAGGTATGAAAAACAACATTTGACTACCACTGTTTGTTCATATCACTGGAATACCAAAGTGTATTGAACTTCACGGCCAGCGGCTCAAATGGCTCGATGTCAGGGAAGGTCGCACCTTTCGGCATCTCCCAGGCGATGAATGCAATAAGGATCAAAATCCAACTAAAATGGAATTCATAACCTTGATATTGTGCTTCTCTGCAGTCTAGTTCCAATTGATTCACCAGGTACTTCACCCAGTTCATTTGTAGGCTTTCCATGTACTTCCCTGTGAGGTCGACTACAAAGTCGGTGACTTGGGTAGGTCGGTTCTTTCTTACTAACTTCCCTGCAATCAACTGACAGGTGAGGCACATTACACCACTCTATATAGAAGCTACCTTGTAGCCTCACGTCCCCTTCTCGACATCACCGTAGGTGTCCTTGATCCTCTGTGCTAAAGCGCGATCCATGGCTTTTCCTGGATAAAAATCCTGTGGATCAGGTCCCTGCATACTCAACCCTGTGATCCGATTGGTCAGCTTCTGATCAATTGTGATACGACGGTCTAGCCACAAATATCTGCCATGGTAACAAGAAAGCAACAACTTGACACAGACATTCACCTCTTGCTGTATTCCGAAGTGTGGGATCTTCATGATGTTTAGAAGGGTGGACTGCGCGAGGTTATGTGTCCACGTCTGGGGGATTATATTTGAATTCATCCCCTTCGTTCTGGTCAATTACTTATGTGGGGCGAGCATGTTATATACTTTTCGGTCGCTGAGGTTGAAGTAGTTGAACTTCAACGCTGCAACTTTGTCTTAGTCTGCTCGAACTGGGCAGATCCCCTTCGGGAGGTTCGCAGTGACCAAGATGTACTCGAAATCTCTGGGCATTCTATCTCGATTTACTGCACCACTCAGAGGTGGTATGTAGGTGGGTAATATAGTCAGGATCAATTTGGCATTCACTAGATCATCCCTATGCTTGGTTCTCTTTTCATCTGATGGTCGAGATGGTCCAGCTCCGTGAGCAGTCGATGAAGATACTTGCACTGTTCTTGTGGATGAAGCATGTACACCTATAGATAATCCTCTCTCCGACATGACTCGTTCAGTCATCAAGTCGAGGAGTACTTCTGTCACAGATTCTTCGACTGTGTTGAGCTCCTTGGACATACGTGCTCAGGATTAACTAGATCGGGTTCAGATTAACTTAGACATTGCAATGGAATAGATGGAAACAATGCGATGATCACTGTGCAAGATCAAATTAGTCTACGGGCTCAAATTCTTGGTTAGAAAAAGTGTTCTCAGTGCATGGCGTGACAGGATAAATAGGTAACCCGACAACGGGTATGAAGCCTTCCTGAACTCTATTCTGTCCATTATGGCATGGTCCCAATGGTCTGATGGCGAGCTGTCTGGTCATAAATGCCTTTCTACCTATTTGGAGCATTGGTATAACGATTATAATTTCCCCAATGGCTATATTGCTTCGCCATGGAAAAGTGCCATGTGTCGCTGTGCTGATATCCTAGCGAAGCTCCAATTTTGCAAATTTTCCTTTTGCGAGGTTCCTTCTGGATCTTTCTGCAACTTTTTTATCTTAGCTCTCTTGTTACTTAGTTTTCTAGACTTCTTTCCAGTGAGCTTCGTCTTGGTATTCCTTTTCCCATTTTGATTCTTATCTTCTTTTGTCATAGTGACTTCGCATTGTTGAGATTCTTTCCTAGGATTCAAGGGTAATACTTCTTTTTTATCTGGGATAGGTATTTCAGTTTTCTGTGGGTCCTCTAGTGTTCTTACAACTTTGATATCTACATTGTTGTTGTTAAATAACTGTGATCTGTTCTACTATTCTTCAATTAAGTGTGCGATCCTTTTAGTTATAAAATATTTTAACTCTTGCTTCTTTTGCTCTAAGACTTATTCTTCTTCCTTCCTTCTAGCTTGATCTCCTTCAATCCAAGGTCTTCCTAGTAACACGGTAAATGGAGCGTCGTCCTCAATAAATTTAATGATCTCAAAATCTTCTTTTGTCAAAGTTCCATTGACATTCATAGGTATCTGAGCGAGCTTCCCACATAGGGTTATCAGTTTTCCTCTGAATAATCCTATTCCTCCTAGTGAAAGAACCATAGCAGGATTTCCTAAAAGTTCCCAGGTTCTTTCTGTCATAACATTCACCTGTGTTTCCTTATCCAGAACACAGTCAACATCGAAGTCTCCTAATCTTGCTTCAATGCATTATTTTTATTTGAAGATCTCTGATAATCTGACATGTCGGTGGTAATTCAGGGTTTCTCTCATCTGTAACAATACTTTCTCTGATTCTTTCTAGGATTCTGCCATAATCTTAGTTTCTGGATCTACCTTAGGGTTTTCTTGGTTCAGATTCATTCTTTCAACTTTAGCAATCATTCTAGGGCAATCCAATACTTCATGGTCCATAGCTTTACAACAAAGAAAACTAGGTTTTCTCCCAGGGCATTCTTTAGCAAGATGTCCTAGTTTTCTGCAACTGTAACAGAGGGTTAATCCTCTCTTTCTTTTAACTGATCCCCAACCCTTTTTGTACTGCGCGCTAGGATCGTAGGAGCTAACCTGCACAAAATTATTTCTAGGATCCTGCATCCATTTGTTAGTCCAAATATTCTTTCTATGCATAGGTATAACATATCTTTCACTATTCTTATTAGATCTACTCATGTCAAACCTTCTTTCATCTACCAGTACCCTAGTTTTTGAGCTAGGATAGAATCTATCAAACATACCTAGATCCATGCTTTAGAAACAAAATTTTCCACTTGTTTTACTTCTATAGAGCATAAAGCTTTCAGATCTAGAACTTTTCACTATTCTTACCTTTATCAGAGCACAAAGCTTGCAGATCTTACCTTTTTAAGAAAAACTTCTTACTTTTACCTTTCTCAAAGCACAAAGCGTCCAGATCTTACCTTTTTTTCTTCAAATATTACCTCTTTTCCTCAAATCTGACCTCTTTTCTTCAAATCCGACCTCTTTTCTTCAAATCCGACCTCTTTTCTTTAGCACAGAGATTTATAAATCAAGTAGAATACTGCGCACTAGAGTACTGCGCACTAGAGTGACAGATCTATGCACAGAGCTTCCTCAGTTTCAGTTCGGGTCTTTTCATAAAGATTCTTCTTCCTTAGTTCCCAACAATCACAGTTTCAGTCTTGACAACAAAACCATTTGTTGTCATAGGGGTAGACCTAGGGTTCAATGCTACAACAATGCACCAACAAAATCCTAACTAACGACCCTTTTGGAAACACCTGCAAAGCATATGAAGTCTCACTCGAGGTAGAGGAAGGGGTGGTTGCAGGACTCAGATGTCTGCAACCTTAGCTGGGACACATGTATGTGATTCTAGTATTTAACAAAGCATTCAAAGTAAAGCTTCATCAATATCTAACCAATATCTACTCTGCAGATAAAACAGAGCATCGTAGCATTCACCTAGATTTAATGTATCTAAGCACTTAGCATAAGGAATTAGATCAGATCTAGTAGATTCAAGAACTAAGCAAGTTCACAGAGGTCAGATCTACCATCCAGATTCATCATAAGCACAAAGTATAACAAAATCTATCTATCTATCTATCTATGTCAAGCACTTAGCAGATAACACATAAGTACACCAACAACAATGCACAAAGCAGAGCAACACAACATATATGTGGTTCACCCCCACCCCGGGGCTACATCCACCAACTCTTCTTCTTTATTAGCTTCTTCAATCAAATACATGCACAGAGCCACAAAAACCTTACTTTGCATAGGACAGGAGATTTGTGCACCTCGCTAGATCCTACTTCCTTGTGTTACAACACAAATCCCTTCACAGTTTGTTACAACGACTTGCACTTAGCTTTGCAAGTCTCTCACAGTATTCACAAAGCATTTACAAGCCACACTTGCACTTATCACAACATCACATAGATACCTCTTTTCTTCTTCTTCCTTACATCGCCTAGACATCTATTTATAGATTACAAAATAGGCCTAAGCATGGGTAAACCCATGGGCCGACATTCCCATACCCGTTACATATTCCCAAATCCCAAAAAGGACCTAGAAAGGTGTTGAGATCCTGCGATCTCTGCTTCATCTTGCGCTCTGCCTTCGACAGGCTGCCAAAGTCCAAAATGGTCAAACTTGACCAAGGATCTCTCAAAACTTGGTCAAGGGTCAACAATTAGTCTCCCAAGTGAAGGATCCTGCGAGGGCAGGGAAGGGGGATCCTATTCCCGGGACATTACCATCCTTATCCTTACCTTTCAATGACCTTTTGAAGTTTGGGGGTTCCGTGGATTCATACTTGACACAACCGAGTGATCAAGGAGGATTACTGATAGGGGATTCTATGTCTCCTACCTTGCTGTGTGATTTATCTACAAGGAACTTTCCTTCTCTCGACTCACCATCCACTATTAATGCTAATACTCAAGTCCCCGTTCAAGCTTTGGGTGAATCCCAAATTCTCCCGGGTTGTCGGGAACCGGAGGAAGGGGAATCCTCTCTTAGTGAAGTCTTGGAATCTTTGATTCCCTATCTAAAGGATAGAAATCCCCCTATACCTCTCCCTACCTATTTTGGGAAATCTCTCATCAATCCATCGAACTTTACGGGAGAGGTTAGTACACTGCCCCTCTCTAAGGATGTTTCAAACAAGGAATACGCTTGGTCAAGAGGACTGGGCATAGAGTACTCTCCAATCAATACCAAAAGTTTAAGGAAACAACTTCAGACGTCGACTATTACTCCAATTGTGGAGGACCCTACCACGTCTGACCGTGGGGCACTTAGAGCGGTGAAGGCCCTAACAAGGTCTAAACCATGATTTTGTTATCCCTTAATATTAGAGGGATTGGTGGGCCCCTTAAAGCTGCCGCGTTCAGACGAGTTTTGGATACTACTCTACCAAACATTATTTTTCTTCAAGAAACAATGGTCACAGAAATTCAGGCCAGAAATTTTGCTTTTAGATTTCGACTGTCTTGGGCTATTTGTGCAGTTAATGCGGTTGGTACCTCAGGGGGTTTACTTGTGATGTGGGATCCTTTTTTTTTTAGCTTGACTCCACTCCTTACAAGAGGTGGAATTTTGTTAACAGGTCATATCAGTGCTTCAAAAAAGAAAATTAATTTTCTTAATATATATGGACCTTGTTTGGAGCGCAAACAGTTCTGGACCTCTTTGGCGAACATCAAACTCTTCTCTTTAAAAAATCTTGTGATTGCTAGTGATCTAAACCTCACGGTCTCGAGTGGTGAAGTTTGGGGAGGAAGTAATTGTAATGGGCCTCTGCCAATTTTTTTCATTTCTTTATTCTACCTTCACTTCTTTGATTTAATCAAGGTGGATCTACTAAAAGTTGTGGAGGATGTCCGCATTAGTGGTCGATTGGCAGGGAGCTTAAACTCTACATTTCTAGCACTAATCCCCAAAATTAACAATCCACAAAATTTTGGGGACTTTAGACCCATTTTTCCATGCAATCTCTTCTATAAAATCATCTCAAAAGTTTTAGCTAACTAGATCAAACCTGTACTGTCAAAGGCACTATCAGCAGAGCAGTTTGGTTTCCTGGAGGGCAGGCAAATTCATGATGCTATAGGCACGTCCCTTGAGTGTATTCATAGCATAAAAAAGGGTAATAAAAAATCTCTGATTCTGAAGCCCGATATTCAAAAAGCATATGATCATGTTAATTAGGATTTCCTGCACTTGATTTTAATACAAGTAGGGTTTGGAAGGGCCTTGACAAATTGGATAATGGCATGTGTGAACTCGGCTTCTATGGTTGTTCTTGTCAATGGGGAGGCAACGAGTTTTTTCAGAAGTGGAAGAGGACTTCGATAGGGATGTCCTCTATCACTGTTACTTTTTGTTTTGATAATGGAGACCTTAAGCTTGCTACTAAAAAATAGTCAAAGAGAAGGGTCTATAACTGGCATTAAAGTTTCAAGACTCTCGAAAATCCTTCATCTATTTTTTGTCGATGATGTTTTATTGCTAAATTATGCTTCTCTGCAGGAATGGAAGGTGATTATTCGCCTGATTGATAAGTTCTGTTTGGTTATAGGACTAAGTTTGAATCCTGTAAAATCGATGGTACATACTTCTGGTTTGCCGGAAGCTGAACTAGGCCCATTCAAGCAGATTCTCCTGTACAAATTCATTGATCTATCCAGTGCTTTCAAATACCTTGGGTATTTTTTAAAGGTAGGGTTCCAGAAAACAGAAGATTGGCGTTGGTTATTAACTAAGTTGGAGAAGAAGATAAATCACCGGAGTTACAGGTGGTTATCTTTGGAAGGGAGATTTACTTTATGCAAAGCTGTTTTGGAAAGTCAACCAGTTCACTGGTTTGCACTAGCCTCAGTCCCTCAGTCTATTCTCAACCGTTTAAGGATTTTACTTTTTAATTTTTTATGGAGCGAGAATTCTGATTCTAAACATTACCACCTATGTCGGCGGGAGTCTCTAGCACGTCCAAAAATTTCGGGAGGATGGGGTTTACGTAACATTCACTCATTCAACAAAGCTTTGACAACATCGACTCTTTGGAGGGTGCTCACAAAAAAAAGACTTTGGCAAAAAAATTTAAAGGAAAAGTATATCCCTCACCTGTTAGTGACAAATTGGCTAAAATCTGGAAATTTCAAGTATCCATCGGCCTCAAAAATATGGATTAGTCTTATTAAGGTAGTTCCTTTGATCACTAATTGGCTTAATTGGAAGCCGGGTACTGGTCATCAGGTGGAAATTGGGAGGGACAAAATCTTGGGGTTGGGAGATGACTCTTTTTTATCCATTGCTCTTATTAATGAACTGAATCACCATCAGATCACAATACCAGCTCGGGCTTGGCGGCCACAGGAATTGGTTCCTACTCTCCCTACTTGGTATAGCAGCTTGGATCTGAATCTTACAGGTAGTCTAGCAGTGGAGTGGGACAAATATAAGAGGGCTCTTCAAGCTTTCGATATTTCCATATCGAACTCTGTTGATGAGCTCATCTGGACTGGAGGCGACTCAACTGGAAACTTAAATACAAAGAATGTTTACGAGGCCATTATTTCCACTCAGAACTTCCAAATCATAAAAAGCTGGCGTAAACGTATTTGGAAGGGGAACATACAACTTAAAATCAAATTGTTCATGTGGCTGGCTGCGACAGATAAGGTATTAACTTGGCAAATTCTTCAACAAAGAGGCTGGTTGGGGCCTGGGTTGTGCCATTTATGTAAAAATGCTAGTGAAGATAATGCTCATCTGTTCATTGACTGCAACTTCACCAAACAAACTTGGATTAAAATGATCTCCATTAAAAAAATCAGAGATAAGTGGGAAGGTACAAATTTTGATGTTTGTCTTACAAATTGGTTGGATAACAAGTCAAACTCAGCTAGTATGGCAACCCTTTTTGTTTGGCATATTTGGCTTGAAAGGAATGCGATATTATTTGAAGGGAAATCACCATCAGTTCAAGCGGTTGCTATCAAAGTGCTTGGTGCACTTCAGAAGCCCGAGGAAAGATTGTGCACTACTACTAATCGAAGAATGAGTCCTGATTTCCCTATTGTTTTTCCTGTGGCTTTTTTCGATGGTGCTGTTCAAAACCATGGTACATGTAGCGGCGTGGGAGGTATCATCAAATTATCTTCAAAGAAAGTTTATAAGTGTTTTTTCAACTGTGGTAAATGGACTAACACAAAGGCTGAGTTATTGGGGGCATGGGCAACTCTTTTTTTAGCTAATCATTTAAATATACACAAGATACAAATCCTGGGTGACTCAAAGATAATTATAGATTGGCTAAATCGCAAAAATGCCTTACAGGTGACTACTTTAGAAGAATGAAAACATAGAACAACTATGTTGGTTAACAGGTTTACCACTCTTTAGTTTTTTCACATCTTTCGGGTATTTAACAATGAAGTAGATAGGCTGTTAAAGAAGGCATTATTAGCACCTGAAGGTATCATTTCTCTTCAATTGTGGATGGGAGCTTCGGCGGGACCTCTTCAACAGATAAATATATATTAATATCTTGTTCCACATGTGGGTCAACTTTTGGTCTTTTGTTATTTTGGTGGGAGGAGGTCAGTTGATCAGTGTTGTGGAGATTAGCACTATGGATAATTTATTTATCTATGGTCTTTTTTGGGTATTTATCATACCTTATGGATGTATTTTCGGTTTATCCAATAGTTGATAGTGAAGACATCAAAGTAATTTTATGAAGAGTATGTTTTGTCACTGGATATTCAAGTTTAAACTTGCAAACACTGATACTTTTGGGTTGTAAAAATTATATTATATTAATATAATTGTACAAATTTTCAATTGGAAAAAAAAATCATTGTTTTACAATAACTACTCCGCACTTGTAACGTTTAACTTTGTATTCCTTATATCTGTACATGGCATGCTTATGCTCTCCTACGGATGTTCGCACGCTCGAGTTCTTTTGAGTTATTCTCTAGTGTATTATATTTATATTATTTTTATGTTTAACTTTAAATATTTTGGTGTGGTCTTCTTAATTTTTTGCTATGTTTACTTTTCGATCTTTCCCATAATTATATTAAGTTCTCTCAAATTTATATTCAATGTTAGTTGGTTTGTAAATTATTGTAGATATTTTATTAGATAGTACATCATAATATATTTTAATTATAAAGATTGATGCTAACTTTACAATTATATTATATTTTAGTGTACACAAATTATTTGTTTACATAAAAATAAAATCATCCATGAAACCATGAAATTATAGTTAAAAAAATGGATTTAATAATTTACTTCGGATAAATCCATTTTGGGAAAACTCTAACAATAATTTGTTTACATAAAAATAAAATCATCCATGAAACCATGAAATTATAGTTAAAAAAAATGGATTTAATAATTTACTTCGGATAAATCCAAACTCTAACAAGAAAGGATTATTAAATCCTCAAGTTACAAATAGTAAAATGTTGTGGCTTTCATGGAGATATAGAAGTAATGATTCCTCAACTTTTGAAGATATTGCACTTCTATACAACTCTGTTCTTTTGGCTTTTAGATATGGTACCACTCTACTATGGAGTAAATCAATGGTTGTTTATCATTAGATTAGGGGTTTTGTGTAACAAGGTTACCAAAATAATATATTAACTAATTGTGTAAGTTAATACTAGACACTAAATGATAATGGACAACAAGATAGTTGCCAATTTCACCCTCCAAGCATCAATTAACAAATTAAACACTGCATTGAATGCAAAACCAATAATAGACAAGCAAATTTGGGGAAACAATAGAATGTTAGATTAAATCCCAATGCAAGGCCATAAAACTATAGTGACTCACCTGGGAAGAGAATATTGTAGTAGGTGGGCAACAAATCTCTTCATGGGAGGGTCCTTTGGCCTCTCTCTCTCTCTCTCTCTCTCTCTCTCTCTCTCTCTCTCTCTCTGATTTTGCATTTAGAAAAACCCTTAGTGGATGGCCACTATGGAGGGAAGACACTCAATAATCAAGTAAATCAATTGATATAAAGGAGGGAGCAGTTAACAAGGGTCTTTGATTTCACCATAATCAGATTCCAACAACATAATTTTGCATAACTATGGTTTCTTCCTTCTTAATTGCATAGCCAAGCCCTTGTGTTTATAGCCTATTGGAGAGTCACTACCTATTTATATAAAAAAAACTCGGAAATTTATATTAAGAAAAGGTTGTAGCCTCACCTCACAACAAGTTTACATAAAAAATGGCTTCCATTGTAGATTTTTCTTTTCAAAAAATGTTACCGACTATATCTAAGACCACCAACTATGGGTAGCTTCCAAAATAAAATTATTCTAAAGTTTCTAACAATATATACTCGACATAAGTCGTCTTAAAGCCTATAGATTTTAAAATACATATTTGTTACTAATCGTAGGAAGAAAACCAACTGTTGCTATCTTTCCATCTGGTGTTGCTTCTTGGGCTTCATTTGGTTCTCGCATTATTGCCTACCCATCTAATTGAGCTTCAGGACTTTGCAACTTCGTTTCCAATTTTTGCTAAGAAGAGGGTTTTATGAACGAGAGGACCATTGTAAATCATGAATTTCATGTTCCAAAGAGGATACATGCTTCTTCTGCTTAAGGAGTATGCCCATGATGACATCCATTTTGAGATTGGAGTTGTGAGTTTGAGTCGAAAATTGATTAGAGAGATTGTAAAGAGTTATCTTGAGCCTATATAGAGTCCTCATGCCTTTTCAGGGCCTACCTGATTTCCCTGAGTTCTTTATAATCCATATTACTGAATGAGTTGGCTTGATTACACCAAACGAGAAAGGGACATTTTAACATCGAGGAGATTGACAAGGGTCTCAACAAAGTAAAAACAACCAAATTATCTATGAGATCAACTTGACAACAACCATAGTGGGCCGATTTAGAACCAATCACAACTTCCCCAACAAAAGAACTAAGAGACCAACTAGTGATTACTTGTAAAAGATAAATTACTTTTAGAATGACTATATTTATGTGCTTAGGTTTTGGGGAGGGACCATTGCACTTTGAGCTAGGAGGACTAGGGGATTTCTTCTAGAATTCAAATTGAGAAGCTGCTACAATTAGCGATGGGTGTAGAAAGACCCATGCATCGAGGTAGCTTGAGCAAATTCCCCTCCAACCAAGTTTAATCCATTTGTACCATATCCCATGAATGGCCTTCCAAATCATTTTCCCACTATTCTTATGTTGTTCCAGGGAAATGTATTCATTAAGCTACGTGATATGAGAGTAAATCGTGTGGTGGGGGTGGTGATGTCTCATTGCTTGAGTCCTTGCATCATGGGAGAGTAATTTCATGCGATTCCCCATGTTTTGAATTAATGTGAAGGTTTGTGAGACTTTCATTTCATATTAATGGGATTGGTTGTGCACAATGCTTACCATTGATAATTAAAAACCCCATTTCCCCCCCTAGTGGCTAAGTTTTCTTGATAATCCATCACAAAGTTGTTGTCATGTAATGCATGGTAACAATGTAATTGTAAAAATGAAAGTTTTACTTGTTTTATTCTTTCAAGAATTGATGCCAACCTGAAATCCCAAGGGATCGGATCATAAATCAAATATTTGACTATTAATTTGGAATCCCCAACCACCGTGAGGTTTGGTGCATTGAGAGTTTTGGAAAGAATTAACCCTTGCAAGAACGCATAAGCTTCAACCACATTATTAGAATCAATATTGAGACTCTAGGCATAAGAATAAACTATTGTCTATCTAGGGTTCTAAATAATCCCTCGTGCACTTGGCACCCTAAATCCATTTCTTATTGTTTACCACCATGAATGTGAATTAAGAGGCATGGGGGAAGGTTTTTGATGGTAAGGTGGCTAATTGAATGTTGATGGTAGTGATGGGAGGTTTGGCAAACTGGCATGACACCACCTAACAACTTGGCTCTTCTCCTGGGTAGTTATGCACTATAGGAACATGTTTTTTATTTATAATAGGGTCACACAATCATGAATGTCACAGAGGAGAAAAAATAGGGTTGTAATAGTAATCTTGACCCCTTGTCCCTGGTCTATTATGGAACAATATTCTTCTTAAATTAACACATCTAGCACTGCTCTGCTATGGAGTGGATATGTGACTTTTCCCCCCTTGCAATTTCTCTACTATGGAATAAGAATCTACACAATATGAAGTCTCTCTAGGCCCATTATCCAAACCCATTCTCTCTTCTCTCTTTATATTAATTGAAGGATATAGGGTTAAGTTAAGGGTTTTTTTACCTCTAGAATCTTCTTATATAGCCTTACATGGATAGCTCCACATGTATGGGTAATGGGAGTTGATGTGGATTTTACTTGGTTCTACATTCTTCCCACTACCCACAAGGCTTCATCTTAAGGATATGGTGGCCCTCTTACACCATGATGTTACACATCTACCCCACCTGGGTAGTAGAATGCATCCATTAGTGCAATTGTATATATATATATATATATATATATATATATATAACTTGTTGATCCCTATTGGATCATATATTTCTTTAGAATATCCTTGAAAGTCCACATTTCTAATTCCAGAAGCGTGAGTTATGGAAGTTGACATGGCTTCCACTTGGATGATCCACATATAAAAATTTATGGAGGCCATAACTTTCTCATATTGACTCTATTTTAAGACTTCTTTAGATTGTTGGAAATATCTAACATGTACTAACCCTTGGGGAACGATCACTGACTCATTTGGGAAAAAAAAACTCTAGTTTATCCCACTTCATAAAGAACCAAGATTATACTCAAATACCCTCATGATTGATTTCATATCATACCTCCCCATATGGGAGGATTTTTTTTCTCAAAATATTTTACTTGAGAAGATGAATAACTTTCTTCCTATCTCCTCCCGAGTCAATGTCCAAATCTATTTTTCATATGCATGCTACAACTATTGCTATGCTTAAATCAAATTTGGATATAAATTCTACAATTGTTGTGATGCACAAATAAGCTTTGTATATACATGCTACGACTATTTTCATGGAAAATTCAACTTTGGATATACATGTTACAAGTGCTATGATGATTGTTCTAGAAATTTGCAATTATCCTTGATTTCTTATACATTCCATGCATATAAGGATGAGGAACTCAACTCCTGGCTCTGTCTCTCAGTTTTGACTGCCATTGCTAGATATAGTTCTAGCTCTAGCTCTATCTTTGGATCTTGGCTTTCTCTTTGGATCTCATATCTAGTTTCTAGCTTTGGTTCTCGACTTTGTCTCTAGCTACTATTTCTTGGATCTAGATTTAGCAAGTCTAAGATTTGGTTATAGTTCTTGGCTCTAGATATTGGCTCTTGTCTCTTCAAGCCTATTATTAGGAAACTTATGAAATCTATACCCAATAAAATAGGAAAGATTCCTTACCATGATTATCTTGCAATGACATCAACGATTTAATTCTAGAAGTCTTTGAGCTACTTTTTTCCTTCTTCTTCCACTTCTACCCTTTATACCACTGGTAAATTATTTACTTCTTTCTATCTTAATCTTGGTTTCCATACATTCCATGATATTCATTTATGATTATTGGGTTGAATCTATATATATATTTTCCAACACATGTCATCCCAATGCTCGATCATCTTTTAGTGCTTTCACTTTTCTTACCAATGCTATGTTGGGTTGCATTGGGTTTCTTCTTGCTTTTCATCCTCTATTCTTCTTTCTCATTTGGAGAGTGTTTTTGATAACTTCTATTATTCTTAGAGTACCTTATTTCTTTGAGAAGTTAATTATTCCTCCAACACATGTCCATACAATGGTTATTTATTCTACAAAAACAATAATGATAGAAATACTAACATTGGTATGCTTTATGTCCTCTTCTTTTACAAAGAAAGAAAATACTAGAAGACTTTCTCTTTCCATACATTTGTTTTTTTCCTTGTATTTAAATGAATGTTCTCTCTTTGAGTTGCACGTTCCACTTGTTGAGATCAATTCCCGCTTCTGAAATTTTACCTCCCCTTTTCTATTTTCCCAAATTCTTTTTTTCCCTTTCTTTTCCCTCTTCTATACTTACCCATTTTTTTCCCTTCTAATTTCCCTTTCTAGTTCTATACTTAGTCGTTTTTATAGAATGATGCATTCCCAGGTTGGTGGACTTGAAAATCCTCTTCTCCATCCATACCCTCACATCACGAGTTCGACCGACAATCGCGCTATTCTATACTTAGCCTATTTTACAATCGCGGGTTCCCAGGTTGGCGGGGTCGAACTCTCATACCCCATGTTTCATGATATACATTTTGCATCCAAAAGTTCCACAATCTACATTTTGACCCCCAGACTCCCCGAAATTCCAAGTCTCATTCCTCCTACGATGATTTCGACCGACCATTGCACTATTCTATACTTATCCGATTTTGAACCTTCTACAGTCATAGGTTCTTGGGTTCCTAGGTTCACAAAAGTCTCAAATCCTATTTCACTCCCGTCCGTCCCCGCTACCCTTGCACTCTTCCTAATGCACATTTAGTATGCTTTTAATGATAACAACTCATCATGCAGGTTCGTAAAGATTGTCATTAATAAGTGAAGGGCTTGAGGAGATCTCCTATTAAAACACATTAAATCGGGATTTATGGAGGATTATATTATCCCTCACAAGCATTCATTTTAAACATTATCTGGAGAAAAGAAACATTTTCATCAACTTATGGTAAGAACTTGACAACAGTTCTGTGGAGATACATTGAACATTTTCGGGCGTGAGGACTAGAGCTTCCAGTGGTCCAAAGAATATTCTTACTACTCATCCCCTTCTGTTGAGAAGGAAGTAATATGGACGTATGGAATTACACGCACAGGTTGTGTCTCGAAAGTCTTTGACTGTAAGGAGTTGGTCGCCTGGTGCGTCGAGAGATATATTCCAAGCCAACGAATCATTCAATTGTGGGACCATTCCCCTATCTATCTGTCGCCTCAGATATTTCGTAACATGTTGAGACTTCCTGAGCCAACGCTTACCTTCAAGGGACAAGATTGCAAAGAATTATTAAAGAAGCATGACAATGGGTTGGACCTCTCATTTGAGTTCTTGGAGAAACCAACGACCGTCCCCGAGGACATCACGAGATTGTAGGTTAGCTCATTCAAAAATCCTTTTCGGGAAATTGCTTGGATTTTCACGAGGATAACAAGACACAAAACTACAACCAACATTTCCCACATGATTCTTTACATTTTATACTTTACAGTCAAGGAACATGCCATCTTTTATTGGGGCAAGTTGATTTCCATTGAAATATCTTCCCAATTGTCACAATAGAAAGAGAAAAAATTCTTTATGTCATCTTATTTGGTTTTTGCGATAACACATTGTTGTTAGTTTTCAATATTATCTGTGTGTAATAAGGTAAATTGTGAATTTGACCCGGTAATCTTCTGGTATCAAACATTATGGAGGCACAAAGCCTCCCAACATTTTTATGATTTTTTTGATGACTTTGTCTCAGTTTGTAAAGGATTGCTGTTTGGAAAGGATGCTCCCCAGATGTATGACCAGGCGAGTAAGTTCCTGGATAGGAAGGGGACACTGGAACAAATGGAGAATTACAAATTCATAAGGATTTTTGATTCCAAGGAAAATCCTTCCTTCCTCCCATGCCACATATCTGAAAAATTGTTTGTTACTGAAATATCAAGGTAGTACAACTACTGGTTGCATTTTTTCAATGAAAAGAGAAAAAAACAATTCATACCTTTGCCTTGGAAAGTTGGGGACTTCATATTCAGAAATATGAACACGATTGTTGAATTTGCAGGCCATTTCCATATCCTGAACCTAAGATATTTTGAAAGGGTAAACGGGTTCGACCCTAGGGGAATTTTTGTAGAACATCCACTGGCAGTTGGATTCAACAATTATTTTATTAATGATATTTTGAATGAATACAAAGATAATGTCTCAGACACTCCTGCTCGTGACACTAGTGACCTGGAAACAATAATTAGCACCAATGAGTTGTACAAAAAAAAAGGAAAAGGTCCCGGTGAGAAGAGTGCCCAATCCCCAACTGTCACTCCAAAGAGTACAACATCTCGGAGCAGTGCTCCAACGACCCACCAAATTAAGAAAGTAACCCATAGTTTTTCAGGTGGAGGAGATAAGAACCCTCCTTCCGGAAAAATTGAAAGCTCCCATAAGCTTTCCTTGAGGAAGAAAATAAAAAATATTGTGCAAGAAGAGGAGGGACCTTGAGGCGAAAGTGACATCCACGAATGCTCCCTTGAATATATGGATCTTGAGATTGACATCGAAAAGGTGTTCTCCAACATTGATCAACCAGAGAACATGACCCACCAGAATCCTTTGATGGAAATAATTGAGAGCAAGACATTCGATGAAGAATAATGTTTTGTATTTCAGAGCATTGTTTTTGACAACGAGTCCAAAAATTTAATTATTGAGAAAATATATGTAAATAATAAAAAGGGGAAATCTCGTTCAAAGGTTAACCTATTGTAATGTTCCTGACTTGGCTAGTCTAGGAAATGCTGCTAATGTGTGTGTAGGATCAAAGGTTTACAACATATAAATGATCATACAAATAATAAATGTGACAAAGGACTGCAAGTTTGTATTATGATATCTC
>ML797792.1:0-20097 GCA_009831015.1 Picea engelmannii | reverse complement strand
ATGCTCTAGATGATTCTATTGGAGGCCTTGAAGTAGAGAATGCCAAGTTATAGGAAAGAGTCAAAAAATTGGATGAAGCTTTAATGCCTCTTCCAATACTTGCTATTCCTTTAGAAATGATTGGGCCTACCACACCTGCAACAAAATTGAAAGGATCTACAAGATTTCTCACATCATCCAGGGGATATGTGGAAAAGAAAATTAAGAAAATAATGGAATTAATTACAAAGGCTCGGGAGATGTCAAAGAGCATGGTCTCCTTTGGAATAAGGGAACATGCCTTCCATGAATATTTATAGGCATATTTTAAAAAGGAAGAAGGTTTTACCTTGACGTGGTCGTACCCTTTGGTTTTAAAGTTACCGATATGACAAAGTTGAGAAGAAGAGAGGAGGATCTCCCTTCTTCGAATCAGATAAAACAACTGAATGCATGCTGGAAGGAAAAGGTTAAGAACTTGAATATTATTGTCCAAGAATGCAGCCAAGCCATAACTAGGAGAGAAGAATTATTCAAAAGGATGACTAAGATAGATCTATTTGGGAGTACCAATGAGGTCCAAGACCCCAAATTGATTCTCAAATCGTTGTTCCTAACCAAACAAGCCTTTGACGAACAAGTTGAGATATTTAAAGGGATATCATTTAAAAAATTCTATGGCATTCTTGAGTATAATGAAGATGACGTAGATACCTGGCTAGTGGATTATTCAATAAAAAATCAAGATATTGAAGAAGATTTGCGTAATATTTTAATTGATCTAAGGGACTTGGAGGGTGAGATTTTCAATATAAAAATCCAACATGAAATCAATGTGGCACCAATGAGAAGCTACATCGAGGAGTGGTTTAAAAAGTCTGTCAAAAAACACACCGATGAAGGGCAGAAGGCAGTTGAGATAGTTCCTGTAACCGTCGATGAATCCATAAAAGGACATTAGCGAGGAAGTGACAAAGAGAGAGATACCATCATAGTAAGTTCATACTGATCACATCCTTCTGTCTTTATCGAGTTCTTCATCCAGTTACTCCACCTCTTTAAATAGAAAGGTTTAATCAAAGATTGATAATTTCCTTTTTCTTCTTACCAGGTCTTGCTGTCTTTCACCGCCCACTTTCTTCCTTCTACAAAATTCATTCTTGTATATATTTGATTTATGGTCCGCGGGAGCCCCAATCCTAGTCATTATGACAAATGCATTTAAATTTTGGAGAATATGTAATGAACTATATATTTTTTAGAAATTCCAAAAGATCTATTTTGGGAACAGTCTTGAATTTACTTTGTAACCCAGTGTTCTGAATATAAAGTATTTGAGGTTGATCTATCGTTATATCTACTTGAGCCGCCCATGTATAACTCTGTCAAAGTTCTCTTATCCATGCAGATCATTTTCTTTTAATTTTTTATGTGATCATAAATATTTAGACTTACAATGATCGATGTGTGGAAATTTTGTTTATTTCCTTTAAATGTGTGAATGTGTGTGGTTCCTGGTCTACTCTCAGGAACTTTACTTAAAAGAAAATAAAACATTTTCCGTTTTTATTTTTTATTTTTTATTTTTACTTTCTTTCTACCATAACATGCTTAAATAAAAGTCCCATATTCTGAAGACCTCGAGTCCCACAAAAATCATAACAGAGGAGTACCACCTCTATAAAAACACAGGGGGAATTTATATCCTCGTGAGGTTGTCATTTTGTTCATAATGGATGCTGGCGTGGAATTGATCAGACCAGGGTTCTTCTCAGGTTACCAACAAAAGGTACTATGTAGTCTAGAGCGCTAACATTTTCATCTCCTCTGAAGAGAAGAAGTCTCACCCAAAGCGCAAAAAAGACAAAAGGACAGGGAAGGGTAGGGAAAATACTTGGGTGGATTCCCAGAACCTTCAAGAATCAGCATGATCTTGCGCAAGATAAACCACTTATAGACCATATCCGAACTCATGCATACGAGAACAAAAGATACTTAAGTTGTGAAAATCATTTATACACAGAGACATTATATTGAGCTTATCAAGCATAAATAAGTATTGTAAATATATAATGCATAATCATAAATAGAGTATGACACATTATATTTTAAAATTTTAGGTCCTTCTTCTTCTATTATCTTCAAAACTCATCAAACACAATCTCAGAGATACAACTTGGTACTCTGTTACAAACTTCTGAATCTGGACTCATGTCGCGGAGCTATATCTAACCAAAACTGAATACATATTACATGTACAACATTTGCTTAACAACGACAAAACTCAACCTATCAAGAACAAGAACCCATAACTGAGAGAGAACAAAGAGCCATTTTACAATCATATATATCTCATATATCTAATCTGATTGGGATCTTTTGTCTTTGGGCTCGCATGCTTTCTTGTTCAGTTGTAACTTCTTTTTCCTTGCTAGCGTTGCACTATCCTTTTCTACAACCGATTTTTGTTACTTTTCTTTGCTCCACTGTCTAGCTTCTTCTATAGCTTGCGCAACTTGTGCTAAACAAATATTTGGATTGTAGTCCTTCTTGCATAGTTTGAAGTCCAAAAATGAAGGGACCAACAGGCTACGACCACAATCCCCTACTCACCCTCGAGTCAAGTACTTGGCTCTTTCGCAGCTTCTAGGAGTAATTGTTTCTTTCCCTTATCCTCCTTCTCCCATTTACCTTCCTTTTCTGCTTGCGCTTCCTCTTTCTCTTCCTCTTCAAATGAAGGGCCCAACTCTGGGACCAACGCTAAAGATCGCTTTTTGACTTCCTAGAAACTCCCAATTTTATCTTGCCACTTCTTAGCAAGGAGTGAGGCCTCAACTTTGAACTATTGGGTCGCATCTATGATACATCCCTTGGGCTTGGATGCGACCAAAGAGTTCCATTCAGAGTCTGTTGTGGCATCCAACTGATGCATTTTCATGTATACTATCTAAAATAAAGGTTTAAATTCATGCAACTCCTTCTTGGCTATGGATTGCGCCTCGAATAGAGTGTTCAACTCATTATCCACTTGCTAGATTTGGTTGAATTTCTCTTGTTGCTCGAGTAGATCCATAGTGACTACAACTTACTCATTCAACAACTATATTCTCGCGCACACGTCCTCTAGAGTTTGGTTGTGCCTAGCGATTATGCCCATCTAGTCGCTGACTTCTCAGAATATCCTTGTGCACTCAGCTGTGCGCTTGTGTAGTGTTGCTCAAGCGTTGTTTCCTTGCATCACTACCTTCTCCATCTATTCTTGCAACTTTCGAGGCTGCTGCTCTGCTTCTTGCTGACTCTGCCGCAACTGCACTTCCATATGCTTTGCGTGAATGGCCAACTATGACCATGCTCTTTGGAGTAATTTGATCTGGTGCTCAGGATATCTTGCATCACTGGACTCTGGTTGTTGATGTGCTACCTTCTTTATTTCCAACCAGGCTTCAACAAGCCTCCCATGGATTCTTTCCAATTTATGTTTCTTCTGAATCTTGGTGAATTATTCCTACATCTTGCGGGCTTGAGCAAGGAGTGTTTCCTACCTTGTGAACTCTGCAATCCTTTTGGCTTGCTGGAGCCTCTGCTCCAATTGATCAGTTGAGGCCCTGATCACTCCGACTAGCTACGCTTTTGGCCACTGTGCTAGTTCAATGGGAGAAGGGGTGGTGTCCCTGGGTGCTTGGACCTATAGTGGAAGAKCATTGGCTGTTGATTTCTCTAAGGGAGTCTCTACCTCCTCCTCTCCTATAGACAGTCCTAAAACAAGCCTCAATCTCATCTCYGCYGAGAGGAACGTTAAAACATCTGTTCTTGCCAGGCAGAGTTGCAACAACTCTGCACATTGCTGAGCGTTTTGGAGGACTAGCTCCATACRTTCTTGCATTGACGTTGYGCTTTGCCCCAAAGTCRTCTCAGGTTTCTTCTGGCCCTCTAGTATCTCCTCTTCTTTGTGGACCTTCACTTCCTAGGTTGTTCTTCCGATAGCACCCTCAACCTTAGTCGTTGAGGTAGTGTGTTGGGGACTTCAGACTTGTGGCTTCTCTATTGTTTTCATATCCGTCGAAGACAAAATGTCCTTACTCAACAAAAAGGGTAAAATCTAGTGGTCCTAGGATTCAGGGTTTGGGCCAGTCAGTTGCAGCTTATGCTCAGGTATTTCTGGGTTTGGACCAAAGAGTTATGGCCTCTGCTCAGGAATTTCTAGGGGATCAAGCTACATGGGTTCTGGATCACTGATTTGGGGTGGACTGTCAGTTTTTGGAGGTGGCGATTAAGGTTTTTATGGTGATGGAGGTTGTTCAGTGATGATGGTGGATGGAGTGGCGCCAGGCTCAGGGTCATCTTGGATATGTATGATGTGGGATACTTGAGCCACTGAGCGAGTGTAAGGGACGGTGGATGAGATGGGTTGGGGATTTAGAACTGTAATGGGGGAAATTCCTGTCTTGAGTTTCTTAGCTACTGGCTTGGTGATGAATGCATTGCTAAGGATTTCATTGACATCCTTACCTATGAACAGATCTTTCTCCGATAGTTGCGGCAACACCAACAATGTTCTCTTCTTGCACTCCGATGGTTGCGTCTCCTCCTCTTCTTCGGAGTCCATTTGTGCAAGAGCTTCTTTCTTCTATACCTCTGGGCCTGAGCTTGGTCCTACCCCTGCTTCCCGAGCTTTCTTCTTCAGTAACTCGATGGGAAAAACATAATGCATACTCGACTTACATGGGTTGCGTTTGACTTCAGGCCACGACATCACCTTCTTGTCGAAGGCCTCTTCGTCTAAATAGAACGACATCATACATGAATGGAAGTCCTATCTGTTGGCATATCTCGACCACACAAATGTATGGCGTCGATTCATGCTGAATGCTATATTCCATGTATTGGAGTTAAGAAACTCCTGCGGAATGCACAACCTTTGTGTTGCATTGATTAATCTATAGTACCACTTGGAGAACGCTGTGTTGTTGAAGGAGGTGTTCTCTGAGTTTTCCCTTGAATGCCAGGGCTCAAACATTTTCACCAAGCACCCCTTATCTGCTGGTGCCAATGGTCTTCCGGTGGGTGGCGTCCACTTGAGCATTGCGAACGCAAGCAACAAGTATCCATGGGTGAAAGTACCACCTTTCTACTAAGATTCCTCACAGGACACAAGGAGTTCCTCCAATAGGTAGCTGTACTAGTTAAAGACAGTGCCATTGGCGCAAAAATATGCCACTGATAAAACATCCAGTGTGCATTATCCCTTGTAGTAGGACCTCATAACTTTTCTATCTATGATGTAACAACTAGTCCTGACCGTCTCGGGTAGTATGGGGTTGATCTTGGCTATGCACCCCCCCTCTGTGTGTGAAAACTCTCATATAGGCTGGGCTCCCTCTTGTTCTTTCCATGCTTGCTGGTACCCCGGAAGCCTTTGGAAACGTCCTCACCCTCAAGGGACATTCCAATAAGCTGGTGGATTTATTTTGTGTGGATTGGATATCTCCTGTTAGCACTCGGTAATTTTTTTGGGCTGTATCAAATAAAGCCCCGAGGTAATTGTTTCAACCAAATTTAGATTGTATTCTGACCTATTCAACAAAAGATGGCTTTCTCATATGTCTAATGATTGGTAATAACTCAAATATTTCATCAATAAATGCACATAGGCTAGATTCTGCAATAGGACACGTTTATTTTTGTTTTAAAAGGGGTGGTAGGACAAGCAAGTAAGAAAGTACCAATTGGCAATGGAGTCAATTTAAGAAAACGATAGAAACAAATGACTTAGTGGCTAAACTTGAGAGGATAAGGGATAAATGAGCAACAATCTTTCAGTTAAAAATCCTTGTATGGGGTGAGAGAAAAACACATGAAGCAACTTGAAGCACCGTTGTGGATGAATTCAAAGTTCATTTAGAAGAAACAAAGTTGTCTAAATGGTGCAAATCTAGAGCACCATGCGATGAATTCTAGATTCAAAATCACATTCCTATTTAGACAAAATATAGACATGAATATAAAGAACACAGGAAATCACATACGCAAAGAGAGAATACAATACATCATACTACTACCATTAGAATATTTTCATCAAAGCTTCAGGACCTTTGCATTAAGTTTCGATCGAATTCAGAAGCTACATTCAATAGTCATTATCTACACTATTTTTCCAACCAACCTTGTTTACATGAAAATGATCCCGATATATAGAAAACTAATGTCACCCTTGGCTTCTAGGGTCAAACTACTCCCTCCTAGAATCATGGATCCATTTTCTTTGAAAGAGAAGAATAACTTCAACGGATTCACTAAAAATAGAAAACCCAACTTTTCCAAATCATAATCGTAGCCGAAATATTATTTCCAATCATTGATCATGATAAAAATTCAATCATATGGTTGTGATGAGTCATCATATGTACTGCTAGACACTTTGTCACCCTTGCACAACAAGTCTTCTACACAACAATAACCTACAACAAAAACACAACGGATTGCACAAGAAAATGGGAAAATAGGCGTTAAAGATGAAATCATATCTCACTAATAAAAAAATATTTTCCGAAACTGAGAGAGGTTTTGTATTTAAATTAGTTATAAAGAAAAAAATATCTCGGTTTCTTGAAATTCATCTCCATATGTGCAAAATATGTGTCACAAAAACATGTCTCGGACAAGAAATCATGAAAACTGAAAAGTAGGGATTAAAGATTCCTTCGAATCTCCCAAAATATGAAACATTTTTCAAATATGAGAGAGGTTTTTATTATTTGGTTTGTCCTCAACAAAATATCTCGGGGATTTTCAATATTCCTTTCCATTTGGTTAGAAAGTGATCTCGAAGTTGACCACTAAACCAATCATTTGCATAGTGCAACCTGTAGCTTGCGTGCAAGAAAATCCTCTGCTCGAAAGCATCCTCTATGTGAAAAAAACCTTTGCACAACAAAATCCTATGCATACCAACCCACTGCGCGATGAAATCCACTGCGGAATGAAATCCATTGCGTGATGAAATCCACTGCACGACAAAATCCACTACGTGACAACATCCCATATGTGACAACCCACTGCGCGATGAAATCCACTGTGTGAAGAAATCCACTGCGCGATAGAATCCTTTGCATGGTGAAGTGCTCTGTGCAACACATAGCAAATTTTGCAGCTCACAGTTGCAAATGGAAATGGAAATAATGAATGATAAGCTTCCTTTTGAAACTAACTCTTGGAGATGTTAAATGATGCCAGACATAAAAACAATATGGGTGCTAACAGGAATGAATTTGCAAATTGTTGAAAAACCTCTAATATTGGATATGAAAATCATGGTGCTAACATCTTCTATCCAACCATAGACTTTTGTCATGCACCCTGCTGATAAAAAACTTGGTACACCTCGCAACTTCCCTGGTGGTGTCGAAAATTGGTAAGTCCCTGAGGTTCATGATGGTCGAATTGAAAAAGATGATAAAGTTGGGCTTTGACACAAACTGCATGCCTCCCAAATTGTCTATAGTGATACTTCAAAAAACATCTATGTTCATCTCAGGGAACAAGACCTGGTCTGTTAAGTCAAGGTTGAGGAGCTTGACTTGCTCGACCTTCCCCTTAAGATCACCCACGACCTCGACCCAGGGGTCACAGGGCTCATCTGGTACTGCATCCTTGGAAATGGCAGTTCAAATCCCTATAGCTCTCGGCATGGTCAGTCTGAACTATCATCAATTTGGATAGGCGAAACAGGGATTAGGGATCATGACTAATGGTCGAGGGATTACACAGGCTTTCTCACTCTTCAAAATTCATAAATTTCTAAGTTCTTTCTGGGAAACAATGTCTCCTACACCGAGTTCTTAGACCCTTATACCCATGTTGAGTTGGAAACTTCTATAATAATTGCTATTGATCATTACCCTACATACGCAGCTTGGATATGAGTTGTTCGATGGGACTAGTTAACAGGGTAAATCTCTCGAGTGATCTCGACATTTACTGTGCAAGTTGGTCAAGGATGTGGCCCATTTAAAAAATTAC
Organism: Picea engelmannii; assembly: GCA_009831015.1. Taxonomy (NCBI): domain Eukaryota; kingdom Viridiplantae; phylum Streptophyta; class Pinopsida; order Pinales; family Pinaceae; genus Picea; species Picea engelmannii. The sequence continues at coordinate 12,099 of ML797792.1, read as the reverse complement.
CGTTTTACAGATGAGAATCCTAGTGCAGATACCGATGGCATCTTTGCGTATCGCAACTTTATGGATTAACCGAATTCAGATAGGGTACCGTACTAGTAATAAAGGCTGTGACTGAACTAGGTTCGTGTGGCACATGGACCCAGGTTGCATCCATATTCTCTCTCCCTCTAACAACAAAGGGGTCCTTGTCATATTAATGGCTGTCATTAATAGGTTCTTGACACTTTTGATCCCACATTGCTGATTAAGCAGTTCTGCATCAAAACAACACTTAAACAGAAAAATGAACTACATGCCATGGTGCAACAACCTAGTCTTCGACTTTATTAACTGAATTCACAACAGTTTGCAAGAAAGTTGAAAGCTAACTACTATACATGATTCTTTAGACTAGAGAAACAATCCTTTTGTTCAGTTCGGAGATAGATAAGGTTTTAGGCGAGCATCGTTCACCCATCCTGGCTGCAACATACCATCGAGTTGCACAAGTCTGACTGCTCCAGATGGTTGGATCTCCGCAACTATAAATGGCCCCAACCAATGCATGCGCAACTTGCCTGGATGTTTCTGGTATCGACTATCATAAATTAGGACCATGTCTCGCTGCATAAATAATTTGGTCTTAATGTGTATGTCATGCCAAGATTTCTGCCTTGCTTTCTCAACTGTCTGATGGAAGTTTGCTAAAAACTTGGTGTCTTCAAGTTCTTGTAAGTCCATGAGCCTCTGTGTAACTGATTCATCCTATGACATGTGTGTAATCTGTGAAATATACAAAATTGGAGTAATGAATTCTATAGGTACCACAACCTCTTTCCCATAAACTAGCTGAAATGGATTGTACTTGTGGACTTTCTTTGTGGTTGTCCTGTAAGCCCATAGTACTGCTTGTTGGCATAGGGGCAGACCCAGGGTTCATCTCCAAGAGCGCACCATCAAGCCCTAACTACTGACCCTTTTGGCTACACCTTTGAAGCAGATGCAGTCTCACCCAAAGTAGCTATGGGGGGTTTGCAGGATAGAGATGTCTACAACCAAGAGAAATATCAAGTGGATCTAATACTAGAATAATACAACATGCATATATCACTTATCAGTTTAGATCTATTCCACACATCTATTATATCTACCACATCAATGCAATTACAATATATCAAGGAAAAATAACACAACATCAATCACACACACACGACAGATATACGTGGTTCACCCTCTCTCTAGGGCTATGTCCACGGAACTGTTCTTCATAATGTATTAAGATGAAGCATACAGATCTTTTCTGTGCTCTTATCTAGTAGATCTCTTTCTTCTTCTCTCTATCTCTCCCCTCCCTGCGCACCCAGCTACAAGGTTGATCTTTGCACCCAGCTGAAGATCTTACAATACAAAAGGCTCTCACACTTAGCTCTTCTTTCTCACACAATATTACCCACTCGATCACATAATGAAAAATACAACAACACAACACCAACTAGATCCAATGAATCGAACCAACCCTCTTCTCTCATATAGGTTCTTATTTATAAATTACAATCACTCACCAACATCCTTAGGTCGTAACCTAGGTGTAAAAACCCTAGATACCAAAACCCTAGGTCAAATTGACCCTCGTTTTCATGGCTTCGCTAGCCTGTCTTTCCTTCCTTCTCACACGGTGCTCCAAAGCATCTAATGGTCACTTTTTCTGCTTGTTGAGTTGTCCACGATCCTTCTTTTTTACTGATCTTCCATCCTCGATCTCCTCATCCAATGACTTGCTTTCTTGAAATTTGCTCCGTCTTCTCTGCTCTTTTGCTCACTTCGACCTAATAATAGTTATTGTGTTTTCCACGAAGTTCGCATTTTGAATTTTATTCCTCATTCTTCACTTATTTCCATACTTAAGGCCCAACATGCCCCCAACACTCACCTCTGACTTGTCCCGAGGCACTTCAGATCTGACTCTTCTGTTTTACTTCAACTTCAAGTTGTGCAGTGCAACCTTTTCTTTCTGCTCTATGCCTCCTCTCCTTCCCTTTGCAGACTGTATTTTCTGTGTCTGGTACCCAGTTTCAACTGCACCTGGTACCTAGATCCTTTTCCTTATGGTTTTACTTGGAGCTGTGAGGCAATTGGTTGTCATAGTACAACTTCAACCGGCTCCCGTTCACTAATCCTTCCTTCCATTCTCCCTTGAAAGTCTTCAACCGCGTAGCTCCTCCTTCTGTAACATAAGCGACCTCATATGGCTCGAGCCAATGCATTTTGAACTTCCCAGGATGTTTGATGAACTTACTGTCATATATCAATACTAGATCACCTTACTTGAATGCCTTCTTCTTGATGTGCCTATCATGGTAGGCCTTCTCTCTTTCCTTTTGCACCTGCTGATGAAATCCTGCAACAAATCTTTCTTCCTCCAATTCGACCAACTGTGCAAGCCTCTCTTGAACAATGCTAGTATCATCCATATCTGTAAAGGCAACAATTCTTAAGCTTGGTACCAGGTATTCCATTAGAACAATGGCTTCGAGACCATATACCAACTTAAAAGGGGTTTGCATTGTTAACTTCTTGCAAGTGGTTCTATAGGCCCATAATACTGTTGGTACTCTTAAATCCCAATCATCCCTATTCACACTGCAAATCTTCGTCAGCGTTGTCTGCAAGATCTTGTTGAATGCTTCTACTGTCCCATTTTATTGTGAATGGCAAGGCATGCTCTTCTAGTGATGGACTGTAAATTCATCAATCAAGGCTTCAATTGTTTTATTTATGAAATGTGTGCCTTGATCACTCATAAGGATCTTTGTGCATCCAAACTTGGTTATGATGTCCTCAAATATGAAGCGCGCAACTGTAGCTGCACTATAGTCCTTAACTACTCTTACTTCGGCCCATTTGGTCAAATATTCCATTTCTTTAATTATGTACCTTGCTCCTGTGTGCTTTCCTGGTGGGTTTATAGGTCCTACAAAGTCAATGGCCCATTTCTCAAATGCTTGTAGGGTCAGCTGTGGTGCAAGTGGCATTTCATCTCTTCGGGAAGGTTTCCCAACTCTTTGGCATACATCGCAGGCTCTGTAATAGTCTTTAGCATCTCTGTGTAAGGTAGGCCACCAAAGGCCAACTCTAAGAACCTTATGCGCAGTTTCTTTCCTTGCGTAATGTCCTCCTATGATGCCTTCATGAGCTTCCATGAGGATCATCGGTCGTTCTTCCTCCATAACACATCTTCTCAATTTCTCATCAGGTCCCATATTGTATAGTTGTTCAACTATAAGTGAAAAGCCGACAACTCACACTATTAGCTATTTCTTCTGGGGAATTGTATATTGGCTAGGGGCCATTCCTGTTGACAGGAACTAGACTATCTCTGTGAAGTGGTCATCAATATTTCTAATGGCCAGTAACTATGCATCCGACAGTGTATCCTCCAAACTAGTTGGCTCTTCTCCATGTTCCAACCTCGACAAGTGGTCAGGACCTTTGTTCATTCTTCCTGGTTTTACTATGATCTCAAAGTCATATTCCTGAAAGAGCAGAATCCACCTGCATATTCTCCCCCCCAACACTAGCTTGTTGACTAATTGTTTCAGCGTGGAGTGATCAATAAACATTTTAAAGTGTCCTCCCAACAAGTAGTGGTGAAATTTTTGTAGCGCATACACCATGGCTAACCCTTCTCTCTCAGTGGTGGTGTAGTTGACCTCTGCTGTTGATAGATTCCTACTAGAAAAAGCTAATGGATGGTCAATATCTCCTTCACCAGGTTGTGCTAACACAACTCCTAATCCAATGGAATATGCATCAACATGTACGTGAATTTCCTTGCTCCCATCTGGAAAGACTAGAATGGGTGCAATAACCATTTTCTGTTTCAGTGTATCGAAGCTCTGCTGGAATTCTTCTGTCCAACCGAACTGAACATATTTCTTCAAAATATTCTCCATGGGTGCTATAATTTGGGCATATCCTTTAATGAACTTCCTGTAATATCCTGTGTGTCCCAGCGCAATGCGCAGCTGTTTGACTGAAGTAGGAGGGGGTAGATCAACTATGATGGCAATTTTAGATGGATATACCAACAATCCATTCTTGCATACAATATGACCTAAGAGTAGTCCAAATGGCGAGAAGAAGATGCACTTCTTCAGATTCAAGGCAATTTGACACTGCTTGCATTTATCCAACATTAGCCTTAGACATTCAATATGGTTTTTCAATAAGCTAAAAACAATCCAATCATCAAAATATGCTTCTAGAAATTTATGCAATAACTCCTTGAATGCTTCGACCACCACCCTAGAAAAGATGGTTGGGGAATTCTTCAATACAAATGGCATCATTTTACACTGATAGAATCCCCATTATTTTTCAAATGTGGTCTTGTGGCGATCTTCCTTAGCAATCCAGATCTGATGGTATCCTAAAAATCCATCTGTAAAAGAATATACTTCCTAGCCTCCCACATTATCTAATACTTCGTCAGTGAATGGTGTAGGGAAGGGGTCATGTAAACATGCATCATTCAACTTCCTGAGATCTACACAGATCCTATTTTCTCTTATCTTCTTGTCTTACACCACCATAGGGATAATCCATTCTGATTCCTCCACAGATTCTATAATCCCATCTTCCAACATTCGGTCAAGCTCAATCTTCACTTTCTCCTTATATTTAGGGTTCAGTCTGTAGGGTCTTTGCTTAACTGGTCTTGCATTTGGTTTCAAACATATCCTCATCTCTCCCATAGGCCCTTTAATGCCCTTCATATCAGTGAACTTGGTTGGAAACAAGTCCTAATATTCATGCAAAAATTCTGTAATCTTGTCAATGGTGGCAACATCCCAATAATCTCCAACATTAGCAAGATTCAGTGTCTGTTATGTTCCAATATTGACCTTCTTAATCTTGATTGGCTATCCAATGAATGGTAACTCAACTCCCAGTCCTTCCACATCTCTTTGGCCTTCTGTTTCTATGATGTTCACCTTTCTTGGATCATTGTCTTCATCAACATTGATGTTGTAACAACCTTGCAGTTTCTGGAGAGGCGTAGTCCATTCATCCTCTTCTTGCTCCAAAAGGAGGTTAGATGCCTCCTTGAATAATTTATGGCTTATAATTTGCAATGCTTGATCTACTGAAGGATATTGAATTTCATATAAGAAGGTGGTTACAAAGTTCTAAGTCATACCTTCCCAATCTGCAGTGATGAGGTGCAACTCTGCTTGAAGGTACCAGTTGATAGGTGTCATGTCCAATGTGTTAATGAATTTGTGCATCCACTTCTCTTAAGGAATGTTGATTCAGACTGCTTTGCAACTTCACACATGGTCCTTTGGGCAGCTTCAACCTGTGTACCGAACTTCACAGCCTTCTATTTGTGCTGAGAACCACACTGTCACCAAGGTACGACATTGTACCCAATCTGTAATGTTGTTTTTGTGTGTCCCCCACCATCTTGCTGGGGTTTATTTCAGGGCCTCATCCATCGCCAACAATCTTTGTTGCATTGGTACAATTTCTTCCAAGTCCAACAAGAAGGTTTCTCAAGGATTCAGACCATCAAAGTTGGGTAAGTTACTTACTGTTGTGCCGATCCATCGAACTTCTCTGGTTAATCTAGCACATCTTCTTGTAGATACTTTGTACATTTTATTCTACCAGTTTTCTAGTGATTCTTTTGAGTCTGATGAACATGCGCTGTCACTTCACTAGCTTAGGTTTCCATCAGCCGTAGGATTAATGTAATCCTGTTGTCTGGCTATTAATTTATATATTTTTTCTAGTTCATATGTGAGGTCTTCTTCTCTGATGGGTTCTGTGTATCTCTGACATTCATATGGATCTAAGGGTGCGATGACCCTAAGGCCATCTCTTTCAAAAGTTATACGTCTTTTCTTTAAATCAACCATAGTGGAATTATTAAAAGCCCAATGAATTCCTTACAATGCAAGGTAAGGACAACTATCATTAACTATCTCAATTACCTCAAAATCTACAAACGTTCTTACTCCGTCGATGTCCACAGGGACATGTTCCAATCATCCAAAAGGGCTGACAACTTGCTGATTAGCCATCCTGAGCCTGATAGGGGAGTAGATCAACCTCGGTTTTTCGATTAGTGCCAAGGTTTGCTTCATCATGATGTTGACCTCCGACCCTAAGTCGAGGAACACATAGTCTATAACATATTCAACTACTTGAGCATTCAAGTGTAATTCCTTATTTGTCCTTCTCTTCTTAGCGATTTGGTGTACTGACCTATTCAATAGGGGGTCTATCTTTCCTAGCTCATACTATCTGATTAAATTTTGTAGTTCTTGTACAACGCTCTCATCCTGAATCAACTTAATACAAGTATATATAAATTCCATGAGATTTCTTACCTCTTTTCCTTCTCTTGGCGAAGCATACTGATAAAATTCTTGAGGCATTCCATATTCTCTCACTTCTGGTCATGTTTTTGATGAAGAGCCTTGGTTTTCTTTGAACTCTTTTCTTGCCTCCTGGAATATTTGTATTTCATTCTTTGCATTAAAAGTTTGGGTCTTTGGTGTAGACCTTCTGCCCTCAGGTTGAGATCTGTGTAGGATTTTCTCTAAACCATGACAAGGGTTAACTGAACTCCTTGTTTAAGCTCGCAAAGGATTTTGGGTCTCATGAGTTGGTCACTTCAAATGCAATGCCACAGCTCTTGGCAATATCCGAAACATGAAATTGCGAATGGTCTTACAGTGTAAGCCCCCTCTTCAACCCAATTTCCAATATGACCATAGCCAAGCCTTCACGTAAGCACCTTTCGCAACTCGTGACTTCACGAGTTGGAGTGACAACCTCTCGTGCTCTCCCCTTGCGAAACTCGATATGTCAATGAAGGTTGACTCCACCCAAAGCGATGGGTGCACACCACCTTCCACCTCTGTTTACTCCACTTATAGAGTGGGTCCTTACCACCTGTTCGCACGAGTCTTCAGATTTCACAACTTGAGATAACATCGAACAACCGTCCCTCTCCCTCTAAAAATCCCTGACTCTGAAATCGTGCCTTCGATGAGATCGATGGCTGTGTTCCTCCCTCGATCCAATGACCCTCATTGTATCGGGGTTTTTCCAATTAGAAATCCACAACACTTGACCCAAACCACTAGTCACTCCATTCCCCAAACTCTGATACATGGATTCTCCTACGAGATCAACAACCCTCATTGATCTGGATCTGATGGTCACTATCCTTCCTGAGCTTAAGAGTGTTGAAAGGCACTCATTCTTAATCCTTTCATTGTTCCACAAGATCCAACAACTCATGGAACTTTGGCACTTCCTCTTGAAGTGATTCCACTGTCCGTTTTCAACTCCACGAGGACTTATTTCCAAATGCCGTGGCGTCCTCCCTCTTGAACTTAACTTATGTGAGACGATTTCAACCTCTGCCTCCCTTTGAACACTTCAGAAGTTCTATCCCTTCTAATCTTTCACTTATGAACTCAAGGCTTCCAAAAGGGTCCCTGCACACACTCCTTGTGGAAAATTTTCAAATAACCTCAGGTTATTTGGGTCTTCGGCTCTGTGCACTCTTTTGCAACAGAGAATTCTTCAACTCCTGTATGAGTTTGGAAGAATTCGTTCCCTTCTCCCAGCCTACACACACTTTGCATGACTCTGTGCTCTACTAGCACTCTTGCCTATAAAGAGATGATTTGAATCTCCTCTGAGAGTTCTGAGATGAAACTCAGATCTTGGTTGACACACTCCTTGCAGACCCTCCACTACACTCTTTGCAGGAGTTCTGAGAAAGAGAAACAACTGAAACTCATTCTCCCTTTATCCAGAATTCAAACATTCAACATAGAATTCTAGAGAATACACACACATAACATTGAAGGAAAATGCATACAGAGAATGCAAACAAGCCTGCAACATACCATTTAACAGGTGGTTCCAACAACCATAACAAACACATAGATTGGAATCAAAGCTTTCTTCTATTAATTCCAATGCTCCTGTACATGGCAAATAACAACTAAAATGCATAAAATTCTCTGTTCTCCTCTATTCTTCTCTGCAGCTCTACAACATATGAATTCTGAATAATGTTACAATGATACAAGGTGAGGGTGTCTATGACCCGTTTTTCCCTCCTACGCTTCTAAAACTGTCTAATATATAATTTAAATCTACCTACTTACATTAAACACACATAAATGCCTATTACACCCAACAGATAGGAACATACGCTCCAAAATCAGTTTGGATCTTCAGATATAAATGCAACTGCAATTTCCTCCCGTCCATCACATTAATGCTTCAGATTTTAAACTTCAAAATGTTTTCACAAAAACGTGTTCAAATTTCATCTGCACGTCCAACTGTCTCTTTGGCTAGGCACGTGCTTTGGATTTCTACGATGCTCCTGCATCATACTTCCTCGCTTGAAAATTTTCATGAACTCCTGTTCATGAGATCTTGCACGGTCTGTCCATGTCTCTGAATTTCTGCTTCACTCTCCCAGCTAGCATCTTCAATTGGATGTCCTTTCCACTTGACCAAGTATTCAAAATACTCTTTTCTCCTGGTCTTTCTGCTAATCCTCTTGTCAATTATGCTTTCCATCTGTGGCTTTTTAGCTACAGGCATTTGTTTTGTGTATGAAATTTCTTCCCATTCACCCTTTGCTCCTTCTTAAGCTCTATAAGGGTAAAAATCCATGACATTGAATATCAGTGAGATTCTGACCCCATCGGGTATATCAATCTCATACACGTTTGCCCCAAATTTTCTTATGACCTTGCATGGTCCAATTTTCTTCATCTTCAGCTTGTTGTATGTTCCCCTTGGGAACCTTTCCTTCCTCAAATGTGCAAGAATCAAATCACCAACTTTAAATTGAAGTTCTCACCTGTGTTGATTTTCTCTATGCTTGTACTCTTGACTTGTACTCTGCAATCTCTCCTTGATTCTTCTATGAAGCTCCTTCATTCCTTCTGCAAAGTCCTCTGCACCAACACTCCTAAATTCATCTTATTTTGAATCTTTCAATTTAGAAACTCCCCTTGGCTGCATCCCATATACAATTTGGAATGGACTTTTCCCTGTGCTTCTATTGAGTGAATCATTGTAAGCGAATTTCGCTTGTGGCAGAATGTGATCCCATTGACTGTGGTGTTCAATCACTAAGCTCCTTAACAAATCTCCCAAGCTCCTATTCGCGACCTCTGTCTGTCCATCTGTCTGAGGATGATACACTGAGCTAAAAGAAAATTTTGTCTCGAACTTCTTCCATAAGTTCCTCCAGAAATGTCCTACTAACTTGGTATCCTGATCAGAAACGATACTCCTTGTCAAGCCATGAAGTCTGACGATTTCCTTGAAAAATAGGTTCGCAATATGAGTTGCGTCACTGGTTTTCGGGCATGGTATGAAATGTGCCATCTTTGAAAATCTATCTACCACTACAAAGATTGAATCATATCCCCTCTGTGTCCTTGGTAGTCCTAATATATAATCCATGCTCACTGTGTCCCACGAACTTTTGGGTATGGGTAATGGATGATATAACCCTGCATTTTTCCTTTTTCCCTTCTTGTGCTGACAAATTTTGCATCTATCCACAAATTTATTCACATATATCCTTATCCCTGGCCAGTAATATGAGCCATTCAATTTTGAGAACGTTTTGTCAAGACCGAAGTGTCCGACCAATCCTCCGCTGTGATTTTCCTTCAACAGATTCTCCCTCATGGAGCATTTCAGAATACATAGTTGATTTCCCATGAACAATAGTCCATCCTGGATCATGTAATCTTTCCATTGGCTTATGTCCCTGAGAATTGGATTCTTAGACGCCTCATATGCCTCTTTGAAATCTGGATCATCCCCATACATTTCTTTGAGGTTATCAAAACCCAAAGTCTTGAATCTAAATTTCTGCAATAGCAAATATTTCCTGCTCAAAGCATCAACAACTTTGTTAGAAGTTCCAGAAATATGCTTAATCACAAAAGTAAAATTCTGCATGTATTCAACCCATTTAGCATGTTTTTGGTTCAACTTCTCCTGTCGAGTCACGAATTGCAAAGCATGATTATCGTTGTACAAAACGAACTCTTTTGGAACCAAATAGTGCCTCCATTTCTTCAGCGCTTGTATGACTGCATAGAATTATTTGTAATACGTGGAGTACTTAATCTTTGCTTCATTCAGTTTTTCACTGAAATATGCGACCAACCTGTTTCCTTGGATTAATACTTCTCCAATGGAAAATCTAGTCGCGTCACACCTGACCCGAAATGTCTTGCTGAAATATGGCAAAACTAAAATTGGTTTCTCAGTGATCTTCTTCTTCAGTAGGTTGAAGCTCTTCTCCGCTTCCTATGTCCAGTGAAAATATTTATGTCTTTTATTCACCGTATCCATAATTGGTGTGCTAATTCCACTGAAGTTTCAGATGAATTTCCTATAGAATCTAGCCAAACCATGGAAGCTTTGAACTTCAAACACACTCTTCGGCGATGGCCAATCCTTAATCACCTTTATCTTTTCCGGATCCATTTTCAATTCATTTGCAGAGATAACAAAACCCCCCAAAATGAGTTTTGTCCTCATAAATGACGATTTCTTCATGTTGATCAACAATTTCTCTTGCTATAACCTTCTCATCACTGCAGCTAAGTGCTTCAAATTCTCTGCTTTAGTTTTGCTGAAAATTAATATATCATCAAGATATACAATGACGAATTTCCCAATGAAATCCTTTAGGACTTCATTCATACACCTCATGAAAGTACTGGGCGCATTTTTCAAGCCAAATGGCATGACAAGCCATTCATACAACCCTCCATTCATCTTGAATGCTGTGTTCCATTCATCACCTTCTCTCATTCTAATATGATGATATCCGCTTTTCAAATCAATCTTTGAAAAACACTTTGCTCCACTCAAGCAATCCATCAAGTCATCCATCCTTGGCAATGGGAACCTGTACCTGATGGTAATTTTGTTGATTGCCCTTGAGTCTGTACACATTCTCCAGCCACCGTCCTTCCTTGGGCTGAGCACTATTGAAACTACACATGGACTGAAGCTCTCCCGAATCAATCCTTTGTCCATTAGTCATGGACCTGTCTCTTAACTTATTCATTCTCTTGCGACATCAACCTATAAGCTACTTTGTTTGGAAAACTGGCTCCAGGTATAAGATCAATATGATGGATTATACTCCTGATAGGTGGCAACGAACAAGGTAGTTCATCCACTACTATATCAGTAATTCTTCTAGTAACTCCTGGATTTCTTCTGGTAAATCATCTATCCTAGTGATGTTCAAAACAATTATGGGCTTCCTAACCAAAATGAATTGCGTGTCGTCCTTCTTCTTGACTTCCTTAAAAATTTCCTTCCCACTCATGAGAAGTACAATGTTTCTCATCTCTATTTTCACCTCTTTATCCTTAATTGGCAGCAACATGTGCGTCCTACCATTTTTCTCCAGAGTGTACATGTTCTTTCTCCCATCATGTGTTGTAGGAAAATCTGCCTGCGGACAAGTAGATCGACCTCTAGAGCTTGACCTTAACCCTATATAGAAAAATGCTTAACGTGGACACTGAATTCCTTTCAAATCTATCTAAGCCTAATGCATGAGAAGGGAGAATAACAGAAGTACCTTTTAACCGACGTTTGTCCCTGCACGCTCCGAGTTGCGCTCCAATCCTTTTGCTTCTCGCTGAGGTCTGAGGACAAAACAAGACACGACTACTTCCTACTCTATTGACATTAGCTTGAAAACATATCTATCAATGAATGATAAGTTCATGTAACATCAGACACAAACTAGAAAGAAACAGGCCAAGCTTGTCATATTGATGAGAATAACGACAACAGTACTTACAATCGTAGATGCGAATGTGACAGCTTCGTCAAGTCCTCTTCGTCCAACCCTTGCCTGAAAGATCCACAACCTGGATGGAAACAGCTTCACTAATCACTTCTCTTTGGCTGACTGTCAGTTTCCTCCAAGATCATAAGTTTCATATGTTCATTTCTTCCCCCCTTTCCACCATCATGAAGCCTGTTTATATAGGTTGGGCAAGGCCTAACCTCTTGAGTTATGTT
>ML797791.1:135489-163019 GCA_009831015.1 Picea engelmannii | reverse complement strand
CTCCACAAGTTGACCTTCTCCTCTTGTGAGTTTCAACCTTGTGAGCATTAGAAACAAAACTTGCAAACAATCAAGTCTTCAAAACCAGTGCTCTGATACCAACTTGATCTAAAAATGAAGAAGACTTGAAAAACTTGAAAATTTATTGCAAGTGAGATGTTATGTGTTTAAAGAAAATGGATTAGTTTGCAACACATAAATTAAAGGATTACTTATGAAAATTACACATAGACAGCAGCATAATGATTGAACATAAGCACATAAACATAGCAATTGATAAAGGAGTTCACCCCTCTTATGGGCTACATCTCCTGGTCCAGCTTCCAATGGATCATTATTATTAATTTCTCAAAAAGTGCTCAAAAACATGTCTTACAATGCTCAAACTGACAAACTGACTGCTCCAATGGCTTCCCAGCGTCCCAAAACCCCTGTCTGGGCTCTTTCGGCTCCTCAATCGGTCGAAAAATGAGAAAGATAGGCCTCCTGGAAGTCTCCTTCTTCAAGCTTGTTGTCTCTGGTTCTACAATTCACACCCTCCTTGAATGAACCTGGCTCACACGCATTTTAAAGCATATAAACTCGGCACCGGGCGCAACCGTGCCAACGATGCAAACCGTAGGATGGTTAAGGGCACGCTAGCCCCTAACCACCTCGGCACCTGGGCGTATGGCCATGTGACCTCGCGCGTTGATAAAAGTGGTTAAACCGCCATAACTATTGGAACTCCCGCGCACGTTATACCATTGGTCATATAACAAAAACCCACGGGTTATATGTTTCAACCCCATGCTTATACACAACGGTATATATGATATATATATATTGACTTAATACAATATGCGCGCGGTTATTACATTGGTTATATATGATAATACACGGGTCGGGGCTAGGCTCTGGCCTAACCCCCCTCTGTTTGAAACTTTAAACAAGTTTAAAATACATTGAAACCGCATATCAAATAAGAACCATCTGATGGCTCGTTGGTAGAAGGGTCGTGCGAAGTCTTTGTGTGTCGGGGAGGTCCGGGGGTCGAACCCCGAGGACTCCACCACAAGTTTTACATAACCAAACAACCAAATAATGAGTGACACGTGGCGCCCATGGATTGGGCCACGTGTCCTCATATCATTTGCCACCAACCGGACACGTGTCAATTCCCGATTCGCTATCTATCAACCAATGAATGCTTGCCATGTCATCCACCTGACATGTCATCGTACGGACGGTATGGCCCTGCCACGTCACCGTACGGACTGTACGGATAGGTACAGTCAGCATCAAATTTTGTTTTGCCTGTTTGGCTTGGCGAACAGATCGTGATATCTTCTCCATATGGACTCTGTTTGACAAAGTAAATATACTTTCGGAATCAGGAAGACGAGACGGACGCAATGGCACTGTTTTTGTCGCATTCCGAGCACTTTGAAAAATGAGCAAAATTTGATCCCCTGATCATCAGTTAACTGACTGGACAAAGAGTAGTGAGTTGGTGATGATCCCAATGTTGCATGGTGAAAAAACCAATGCAACATCTAAAGTCAACTCAACTAGTCAAACTAAAGTGTCAACTGAAAGAGAATATTCTCCAGGTGGAATATTCTCCCCTAAAATATAGGAGACTGGATAATGAATAATTATGATTAATAAACAAGGAATAACCTTAGGAAAAGTAAATCCTAGGTGTGTGTGAAGTATCTCCAACACTCCCCATGAACATCACTATGATGAAAATAAAGAATGGGTCCCGGCTACGAGGCCATGTTAGGTACCCAAATACAAAAGATACACTGAACCCCCCCCCCCTCAAATTACAATGCATAAAATAAAAAATGATAAGGAACAAAAGGCAGTTGCTAAGCAACCATGTCCTTCACTCCAAGAAGACCTCGCAATTGTGCAAGTTTGTGCTCTTTGAATATTTTTTTGAAGATGTAGATGTCTGCACAGATTTGATGAGGTATATGCATCATTGATATTTCCACACATATCCACTTTATCTTCTTGTAATGAATAATATCCAAATAAATTTTGGATGAAATTTTGAAAACCGTACAGTCGTTTCCAAAAAAATGCTGAAATTTTATTGATATTAAAACATAACTTCACTTTCTAGACTCCGTTTCGAACGATTTTTTTTTTAAATTGGATATTTTCCTGAGAGGTATTCAAATATCCAATTTGTTTCTACAAATTTGTCTCAGAAAATATCAGAATGAAGTCTGATTTGCACGGATCTCTTTTTGTCTCCTTAGATGCATGCATTGTGCATGGAAAAGTGTTTGCATGTGACTCCTGAGATGCATGCCATATATATGCCATAGAAAATAAATCTGAAATGGAGTAGACATCATCTTCAATTATTGGAATACTAATTTCTGCATAAATGTTTGTAGAAGACTCTTCATAATAAGAGGATTTATATTCTGATGGCTTCTCTTCTAGCTCTATCTATTCGACCTCCTACATGAAATCTTCACAATATTATTTATTCCCAAATAGAACCTCCAATCTGGTCCATAATTCATTTGGAGTTGATCATTGTGATTCTTCATATACTTGATGGAAAAGTTCAGGAGAAACAGACATGCCGATACTTCCTATGGCCATATCTTGTCTATTGAGAAAGTCATTTTTCTCATCGACAAAATCAGTCTCTACTTCCATTTCCATAGTAATTTGGTATAAGCCTTTGCATCTTAGCAGAAGAATTTTTTTTGGCTTTCATTCCAAATAGTTGTGAGGTGTGAGAAGTATTTCGGGCAAATAATCCATCTTTTTGTTGACTTCAATCTTTTGTACCTGCAAAAAATGATTTGGTGTAGCTTTTCTTAGCAGTCTGTCGGCTCTGATACCATGTAAATGTGTTGAACCTACACAGAATATATCTAGCTATAAAATACTACACACATTTGCAGAGATAAATTGAGAAAGAAGAAGCAAGATAGAAAGAATGGAAGAATTCTCATTAACCGCATTCCACACATAAAGAATGAATAATTTACAATAGATATAGGATACATGAGTAACTAATGAGCCATAGTGGTGGTCTAGAGTGATCTGGACACACACCAACAATTACAAGAGTAAACTACCACCTAGTCTAGTCTCTCAGGCAGTTACGGGAGTGAACTGCCACCTAGCTGAGTTAACTAGTCAACTAGTCTTCAGCTAACTGACTGGACAAAGAGTAGTGAGTTGGTGACGATCCCAATATTGCATGGTGACAAAACCAATGCAACATCTAAACTCAACTCAACTAGTCAAACTGAAGTGTCAATTGAAAGAGAATATTTTCCAGGTGGAATATTCTCCCCTAAAATATAGGAGACTGGATAATGACTAATTATGATTAATAAAAAAGGAATAACCTTAGGAAAAATAAATCCTAGGTGTGTGTGAAGTAACTCCAACAACACCATCCAGCTTGTCTTCTAATCTGAGACAGTACATCATCTCAACAAGAAGTAAAAAATATGAATCAGAAGGTTCAATGTCAAGAAAAATTTACATAGCCTGAAAACCCTAAAATTTCAACTTTGATGGATATTCAATATGACAAGCGTAGTAGGTGCGCTAGGGCAAGGCGAGTTTCTCTATGCCAAAATTCTTTACAACTCATCTCAATAAATACTCAACGAGCTTCACAAAAGTGTTACTATAACTGTTGTGAGAAATTTAAACTTTTACCAAGTTGCAATCTGAGACCACCAGGAGGTTCGCTAGGCTAGGGCGAGTTGATCTATGGAAAAATTAATCTCAACGTTCTCCAATAAATTGCTCAATGAGATTGACAAGTTCATATCTGTGCAGCGAAAAACAAAAACAGTGCGATGGGAATATTTCAACAAAGCTCTAATCCCATGTTGATTTTTCTGATTCTTAGATCTTGATAGTTATTGCCTTATTAACAAACGAGATTCACTTTCATCCCATAGTTATCATAGAATAACTATACACTGAAAATATCAACTATAACAATACAACAGAAATAATAAGATCTAGAAACATTAACCATGCATAGTAGACACAAGAACACAAGAATTTATCTTGGGAAACCCATCCTTGGGACAAAACCCAACAACCTTTCTTATAGAAGAATTTAGTCCAAGATATTACCAGTACATCACCATCACCAGATTAAAATACTATACATGGAAATTTCTTCCCAAGTCTAGAGCCTCCAAGAGCTAGCATCTCAATAATATATGACCAAGAATAACCAAGAGAAAGATCCTCCAAACCTAATGCCTCTCCAAAATATAGTGGATAAGTAAAGAGACCAAGAGCTGCAGCTGGCATGAGACAATTGGCACGAAGAAACTTCCTAGTGTGCATTAGATGAGGAGAGAATTGTGTCTATCATAATGAAATGAACTGGCCTCTATTTATACTTGTCAAATCACATGTCTTTTCTTGTGGGTCCGACTTCTCTTCTTGGATATTTAATTTTAATTTATTTATTTTTGTCTTTTACTTATGGAGGCCAACTTCTCTTATGTGGTCTTCAATTTCTTTCTAGGACTTCTTTAATGGTGTAGATGGGTATTCTTGTAATTTCTTATGGAGAATGAATTCCTGAAGTTGTAAAACTTTAACACACTTCCATCAACCCCAATACACAGGGCAATGTAATAGAGAAGATACCAAATATATGGAAACAAGTTTCATCCCTTTGGAGCGATCTTTTCATGCATAAACCATATTAGAAACCACTGCAATAAATGGAGGTTTACAACAACAAACTGTCCTAATCTCTTTAATATAAATGTTGAATTCCCAACAATTTCAATGTTAACTTATATCGTATATGTAGGACATATAAGTGTTGCAAGCCATGAAGACAATGATAGCTGAAAATCAAATCTGCAATAATTAAATTTTGGATACTTGAAAACTTTATATATATATATATTAGAGATGGAGTACATATTCTTGTCTCATCACAAGCTGGTACAAGCGTCCAAGCTCTCCAAAACCCTAGCTAGGGAAAACCAAGAAAAGCCCTACATCAGCCAAAGATACTCCAACAAGGCAGAATAACCAATGGCAAGTCCTCCTTGGCCTCATGTGAGGCGTCTTCTCTTTTTCTCCTCCTTAACAAGTACATTTTAGGTTTTGTCACCAAACAATAACTCCAATGCCTCCTTGGGGATCAACCCTATCCCTAGCTTCAAGAATGCTCCAAGAAGCACAAATGCTCCTCCTCTTACATCTCTAACCCAAGTGTAGAGAAGAATAATAAAAAGTGCATGGTCGATTATGATATCTTCATCCCCAACATATTGCTCCCAAGATCAAACCCTAGCATCTCACAAGAGAAATCTCCCAACAAAAACACGTTCTTATCTCTTCATGACTTCTCTCAGGATTTCCTTAGGAACCCGAACACCTTCCTCCTACAATGTTATATACCTCAATTCTAAAAATATAAGATAGAACCAAATCACTCAAATACAATAATAAACACAAGAGAAATTGTAGAGAAAACCCTTGAGCTAGGGTAACACCATTATCCATTCCCTAAGGAAGGAAATAACTCCTCGATCGAAGCTTGATACAATTACAATATTCTTCACTATGCTCGTTACATTCCTTATACTTCATTATATACCACTATCTACCTCCTAACAACATTCTAGAGAAGGAACCTTCTAGTGAACCTTCTCACCTTCATTGTGTTCACACTATTACATGGGCCTTATTTACTAGAAATGGCCTCCATACATAACAATACATAGCTATCTAAATATTATTATCACCCTTGGGTACCTCCCTAGGTATACTACATATAAGAAGAGTACAATGATGATGATGATGATGATAAATGACTCTCCACTTCTTCTATTTATGTTAGAGGTGAAGGGGGGTCACCAATGACTAGCGGACCTCATCCAATACAAGCAACCTACAAGGAACATGTAGGTCCACACAAGTGAAGTGCTCCCTCTGTGATTGACACATGTGAATCTCCAATTTGATGACAATAAATGAACAAGGGTCCAAGGCATGAGCGCTACTCCCTAAGGCCGAATGCACCTCCACCAAGGGTCCAAAGCTGCAATGCATCTCCAAGGTCACATGCCTCCTCAGGGACCACCACGCCTACATGTTCACTCCCTCAACCCAATCTTCCTCATGTCGAGTGTAAGACTCCATGCAAGCCACCAAGAAACCCCATATTGCTAGGGCTCAATTCCCTCCTCAGGAATGCACGCAACACTCCTCCTCCAAGTAAGCAACCTCCCTTCACATGTTGGCTAAATGAAAAAGTCACCGGGGTCTATAGGTCTCCAAATATCCAAGGAAGAATGTCATATAAGAATCCATACAAGGTCTAGCAACCAAGAGTAATCCACCTTCGATGTGCAAGTCCTTCGTGGAACACCAAGGGTCTACCATACACTATGCTTAACACATCCCATGAAGCACCCCCAAACATGGTGTCAACACTTTTGGAGTAATCAAGGTGTATGCTAACTTCTATTTTCCTCCAATATGTGCACAAACACAACACATGGGACATGATTATCTCATGTTGAGATTTGTATATGCCTGGATACATTTTAGTATAGTTGTAGTCATGAAAGAAATTTTTAACTCTTGCCATGATTTTGTTTTCTTACTCTTATATCATGATCTTTTGATGGTTGTTATGATTTCCTTCAATGTGTATATTTACATTTAAATTGAAATTGTATTTAAAGTGTTCTGATTTTTCTTTGCGTTCTTTTATTTCCACAACTTGTTAACTAGCCATGAGGATTCTTGCAAGTCTTCACTTGAAAAAAATTGCTTGTTGGTCTTTTAGAATATTCTACTTCTAGAAAAGTAATAAATTATGTCTATTATGTTATTGTGCAGCATTTGTGAGGGTCTTTTTGTTTCCATATCCGGGCTCAAAGATTTTTTAGTGCATGTTGCAAGGCATCTTACTCATTCGTTGATGAGCAAATGGTCGAAAACAATAACTGCACTAAGAATAATCAGCATCACGGATACCAAAAATCCTTAATGCAACGTCATTGCTTGGTAGGTAAGATCCTCATTTATCTATGCATTATTGTATAGCTTATGTTCTTTTTGCTATTCTTTTGACTCTGCTATAATTAATCCCCTCACTTTGCAACCTTTGTGAGTGTTAGCTTGTTTTAGTGTCACAACTCCTCATTTATCTATGCATTTGTGTATGGATTCTATCCTTTTTTCTATTTTTCTTACTATGCTATAATAAATCCCATCACTTTGCATCATTTGTGAGGATTAGTTTGTTTCAGTGTCGTAGCTCAAGACTTCACTCTATTTTGTGTGACAGAACATCTTATTTAGCGATCGATGACCAAAAGGGTAACATCCAAACTTGCAAAAAGGGGGTTTACAAATTCATGTTGTGTCTGTACAAAGTAGTGAAGTTGAACCAAGGAAGAGGCGATTCTAAGAGCACTTGAGAATATTAAGATGGAGGGATACCAAATTTCGCTAATTTAAAGGCTTCGATTGCCAGGTAAGTTGTTCAATTACCTACGACTACTATGTTTTTCATATATACATATTTATAATCAATGGGTATGTTAACTTCTATTAGCTTGCAATATGCACACAAACAAAACACATAGGACATATATATCTCATGTTGTGTATGCATGGAGATCTTTTTCAAATGTAGTTGCAGCGTAACAAGAAATTTTCAGCTCTTACTATGATTTTTTCTTCTTACTCTGATGTCATGGTTTTCTTCTGCTTGCTATTATTTTTCGCAATATGTATAATTTGGATGTATATATTTACGTTCAAATTGTAGCTATATTTATAGGGTTCACATCTTTATTTCAATGCTTTTATTTCCACAACTCAACTAACCATGAGGATTCTTGCAAGTCTTCACTTTAAATAATGGGAGTATGGTTTGTGCTTTCATGTTGGTCTTTTGGATTATTCTACTTTTGCACAAGTGTTCAAACTTGAATTTGGAAATTTATTTTTAATAGTATGTGTTCATCATGGCAGGGGTTGGTACGATCTATAAAGAACTCTTGCAGAATATCAACCTGAATAATTTTGAGGTTCCTAAGGCTTCCCAACAGGTTTGTCTTTGACATCTTGTTGGGCACAGTTTTCAAGGTTTTTCAAATCTGTTTTAGCACTGTTTTAGGACAGCCACCAAGTCTGAAAATTCTTCTCACTGAATCTTCCCTTAAAATTGTGATTTTATGCTCTTTGATGCCTCTTTGTGAAGGGTTTAATTATGATATTTATGTTGTCCAAGTTAGCTCTTACACATGCATTAAAACATAAAATACTCCTCTAGGATCTTTACACCTACTTGCTCAAATAAAATAATGCAAACCACAAGATCTTTACACAATTATTTTTGGTTAACATGACTCTAGAAAAAATAGTTAGAAGAGAAATTGTATTATGGAGATATCAAGCTAAAATAACAACAAGAAAAAATAACTAAGGAACCTGGTACAATAGCCAACTCCTTCTTGAGCTTGGCTTTGGAGTTCCTTGGGATTTTTTCCCCTCTAAGAAGAAAATTCTCTTTCCTTTCTTTGCTTGCTTGTGTGCACCCTTACTCCAATAAGTGCACCCCTCACTCAAGCTCCAAGCCCTTGCCTGTTAGTGTGCACCCTTCCTCCCATAAGTGTGAACTCACTCAAGCTTGCACCCTTCCTCAAGACTTGTGCCCTTCCATCTTACAAAGTGCACCCTCAAGCTCTCTTGCACCCCTCTCCTCTCAAGAGTGTGCCCTTCTTGTTCTCCAAGATTTTCTCTCTTCTCCCCTCCTTCACTCTAATCTCCAAGTGAATATTGAATGTTCTTCATTCACCTTTTCCCTCCTTTAGCCTCAACCTTAAGGTAACCTAGGAAACCAATGGCCAAGACTAGATCTAGTCCATACTCCAATCAAAGGGATTGTTAGTGTGCACCCTTCCTCCCATAAGTGTGCCCTCACTCAAGCTTGCACCCTTTTTCAATACTTGTGCCCTTTCATCTCGCAAAGTGCACCCTCAAGCTATCTTGCACCCCTCTCCTCTCAAGAGTGCACCCTTCTTGTTCTCCAAGATTTTCTCTCTCCTCCCCTTCTTCACTCTAATGTCCAAGTGAATAGTGAATTCTCTTCCTTCACCTTTTCCCTCCTTTAGCTTCATCCTTAAGGTAGCCTAGGAAACCAATGGCCAAGATTAGATCTAGGCCATACTCCAATCAATGGTTGAGATTAAATCTCAAAATTACTTAAGTCTTCTAAGTCACTTTATGTTAATAAAGTCACTTTATGACTTATGTGCTAATAAAGACACTTTGACTTTATAACATAAAGTAAAGTGGTGAGGGTCAAATATTTCCCCCTTTGAGTTAGACACTCAATAACTCAAGGGGACCAATTTCCAAGGTACCCAAAACTCAATACAATCTTCCTCCAGCAATGTTATCTCGATTTGACTTATTTTATCCTTGGCTATAGTGATTAGTGTTACCAACATATTGTCGCGAAAATATCGTCGAGGGTTTGAAAACGAAAATATCAGCAACATCGGGGAAAATATCATAAAATATCATAAGAATGAAAAAAATACAAAAATATCCTTCTTTTTTTTCCATTTTTTAAATATCTAGAGCATCAACAACGTCAAATAAATGCATTTCCACATAAATATGAAAAGAGAACTGATGTATAAGATGTATAAGATGTCTATTAAACTCTAATACATCACATATCAACAGTAAATCATGTCCTGACTCTAAGCCTCAAAATATCATAAAAAATAATAATAAATGTATATCATCATGAGTCATCTATAATGAAATCAGATAAAAAACTAACGATTCCCTCTACCCCTTTTATGGGCAAAGGTGATGGCTCTAGAAATGGATTTTATTTTAGAGGAAGAAGGCCCCAGAGCTAGCATTCAACTCAATTGTCCTGTAGAAGAAGTAGGATCTAGACTCTAGTGTCCTCTACTAGTGTTATTTCCAAGTACAACTTGCTCTGCTAGAGTCCGTGAAGACATATTCATGTGCATCCATATGAATCCAAACCATTATACAAAGATATGCAAAGTTTCTCATGTAAATAGCAAGTAATGGTGCATATTGTTACATTTTCTTTATTTACAGGGCATTAGAGTTACCAATGTTCTTTTACTTCATTACCATTAACATGTATATCATCTACAGAGAAATAGTAGCATAAACAAGAGACAGAAGAACACAAGAGATTTATCCTGGGAAAATCGCAAATGGGGGAAAAACACAACAACCTTTCTTAGACAGATTATGTTCACAAAGAAAGTCCAATCATGAACCAACAGATAAAACCTATCTCAAAGGATAGCTCAAGATACAACAAAAAATACCACCCTAGCAACACAATACAAAGATAGTGAACCTTCTCCAAGGGTAGCGCACAAGAGAGAAATACCAGAAAGACTGAACAAGAAGAATACCTTTCACTGCAACTACTACATCACCCTTCCTCAGAATTGTGCCTTACTTATATGTATATGATAGAGTGTTACTGAGTGCGTCCAAATCAGCTAAGGTGCCTCGTATTTATCGCCTTCTTGTCATGCTCACTGGGCCGACTTCTCTTCTGGGAAGGTGTCACGTCTTTATTCTTTATTCTTCTGGGCCGACTTCTCTTCTAGGGTATTTCCACATCTTTTCAATGGTTCTCTTTCTTCCATAATATTCTTCTCGCCTAAGAAAGGTCATCTAGGAGGGAAATTACCTCCTGCAACTACCAAAACATCAACACTCCCTCTTAGCTAGGAAGATATATTTCATGATGTCTTCATCTAGTAGTCAAATGACTACTCTACAATCAGTTGGTAGCACACAACTACTACAATGCCATTGGTAGCTTGAATCATCTGTCACAGTCTTTGCAATCAAGTAACACACAACTACTCCCAATATGAACTGGTAGTCTCCATGGAAATCAGCTAGTAGGGAATAACTACTACAATGCCATCTAGTATAACATGACTATGACGACCATAGTAGTACACAACTACTATCCAGTGGTACACAGCCACTCAAAGTAACACACAACTACTCCCAATGTGAATTGGTAGTCTCCATGACAATCAACTAGTAGCACACAACTACTACAATGTCATCTAGTAGAACACAACCATGACGATCCATAGTAGTACACAACTTCTATCTAGTGGTACACAACCACTCAAATTAGCACACAAATATTGTCCAGAGACACAGTTTCTCTATTTTGAAATCAACTAATAGCTACACAAGCTACCACCATGCAGTCCAACAATGTTTATGATTATGCAAAAATCAACTAGTAGCACATAACTACTACCATGCCATCAACCATAATCATAGCATGTAATCCCTATGACTATGAAACAATCAACTAGTAGCACACTACTACTACAATGCCATCAACCATAGTCATAGTCTATAACTATGCAACAATCAACTAGTAGCACACAACTACTACCATGCCATCAACCATATTTATAGTTGATGTATCTATAACTATGCAACAATCAGCTAGTAGCACACAACTACTACAATGCCATCAACCATAGCTATAGTCTCATCTAGTAGCACAAAGATACTCCCATATTCCTCACAACTATGTGTGTGATGTTTCTTCTCTCATCAGGTCTGATAGTGAATTACCCCCTCAATCACCTCACATGACTTATCTAAGGAACCCT
This sequence comes from Picea engelmannii, assembly GCA_009831015.1. NCBI lineage: Eukaryota > Viridiplantae > Streptophyta > Pinopsida > Pinales > Pinaceae > Picea > Picea engelmannii. Next base: position 151,326 of record ML797791.1, on the reverse strand, counting down.
TTGCCAAAGGGGTTAGCTAGCATGAGGAGAAACAACACACCTCCCTCTCAATGAGGGTGGACATTCTGCATTACACCAAGCTTGTCTCTAAAGTACTCATACTTCACTCTAGATAGAGGCTTGGTGAGAATGTTCGCTATTTTTTCATCTGTGGATATGTACTAGAGATATATAGCTCCTCTCTGCACCATGTATCAGATGTATTGATATTTTATCTCTATGTTCTTTGACTTATCATGAAATACATGGTTCTCTGAAACCCTTACATAACTTTGATTGTCAGAATGTATCAAAGTTGGCTCCAATTCTAGATCAAATATCCCTGCAAGCAACTTTTGAAGCCACACTGTTTCACGAATTGCAACACTAGATGCAATATACTTTGTCTCTGTTGTACTAAGTGCCACTGATTTCTACTTCCTGCTCAACCATGAGATCATACCTGATCCTAGACTGAAGAAACATCGAGAAGTACTCTTCTGATCCACTACACTCTCTGTCCAGTTAGATTCTGTATATCCTTGCAGCTTCACATCTCCACCCAAGAAATATCTCAATCCATATCCAATTGTACCACATAGGTACCTCAACATATGTTTTTCTTCCATCCAATGTACATGTTTAGGTTCAACCATGTACTAACTCAAGGCATTCACTGCAAAAAATATGTCCGGCCTGGTGTTAACTAGGTACATCAAGGATCCAATAAACTATTTGTACATCGTGGGATCCACCAAATATGAAGATGAATCACTAAGAAGCTTCAAATGTATCGTCATGGGTGTGGCCATGGACTTGCAGTCCATCATCCCGAATCTCTGCAGGAACTCAACAATATATTTTCCTTGGCTAAGGAAAATCTCATTTGATCTTTTCCACACCTCCAATTCAAAGAAGTAATGCATCAGATATAGATCCTTCATCTCGAACTCTGAAGTGAGCTCTTCTTGCACCCAACTATGAGATTTTCATATACTATCAAAAACAGGTCATCCACGTATAGAAAAAAGATCAACGAACAACCATTCTCAACCTTATAGTAAAGGTTGGGATCTACATCACTCTTGGTAAATCTCAATCTCATCATGTAGTTATCTATCCTGGCATAGCATGCCCTGTGTGCCTGCTTCAATCCGTACAAGGCCTTCTTCAATTTGCAAACATGGGAGTATTTCCAATGGATAACAAATTCTTGTGGATGCTCTAAATACACTTCTTCCTCTATTACACCATTCAAGAAAGAAGTCTTGACATCCATATGGTATAATTTCCATCCCATTGCAGAAGAAATCACAATAATTGATCTGATGGAATAATTTTCTACAGGATCAAATGTTTCATCATAGTCTTCTCCCTCTCTCTCGGAGAATCCTCTAGCCACAAATATTGCCTTGTACTTCTCTATGATTCCATCTACAGCATGCTTGATCTTGTAGATCAACTTGGAAGTCACCATTGAATTTTCTTCTAGTCTCGGAACCAAGGGAAAATCCATATCCCATTCCTTTTTACTAGCTTCCTCCTCTATCACTGAAACAAGGAAATCCTCCCAAGAGGTCTCATATCTCCTCGAATCCTTTGAAGCTTCGATCTAGCCTCCCGTTTGTCAGTCCTGGAAGACGTTTTTGAATCCGAGGAGGAATAATTTATGAATGAAAGTCTCTAATCCACTGACTCTCTTTGATACTAGGCTCACTCTAATTCTTCATGCTCCCTCTAAAGCTTGACTCCCTCTGAATCTATATAATAATTAGATCCATCTGATCCCTCTGCATGTTCTAACCTCATATGAATTTTGATCTTCTATGAACTGTCCTAGGGAGGTTGCTCCTGCCTACTGGATCCTGAGGGATGACTCCCTCTGAACTCTAGCTCCTTCTGAGATGGTACTTGGTGGGGCCACCTTCCTAACCATTGTTGGAGCCATATGCTCCTCCTCATGATATGGCTCATCAATGCCATATATTTTTATCTCCTTTGCATTATGAAAAGTATCATGGGACCATGCTAGTCTCTTCCTGGTCACTGTAATGATTCTGGGTAGGCCCTTTCTGTTACTATTGACTCTTCTTGGTGATCTGAAGAGTGATCAAATTAACTAGAGGGTTTTGTATGGTCATCTTCAGATCCTTCTACTCCTTACAAATGATATCCATATGAAATACTATGTATCTGCAAAAGTACCCTTCTTTCCAGAAGGTTCTAACTTCATCCTCTTCTCCTTCATTACATGGATGTGCACAACTATATGTTTGGATAGTCTGCTCCATGTCTCAGCTAGAGACCATCTAAACGGTTGTCTCTTGCAACTGTCATTATAGCTCCCTCTCAGAGATATTACATGTGACCTTCCCAGAACAAGAAACAAGAACAACAACATCTCCATGGTAACCTCCATGGAATTTACAAGATAACTTGCCTGGAACAAGGTCAACAACCAAGAACATCTCCTAGAGGAGATCAATTTATCTTGTATACAAGTGCATTATTAATATGAGAATTTAATTAATGGTAATCGTACCAACAATAATCAAGTGTTACTAAAATAGCAGTAGAAATAACAATAATAGAATTCTAAAGACTGTTATTCTAGTTACAACACTTACTTAAACTGCAACAATATAAAATATCAAACCTGATATGCAAACCTGGAGTTTAGTTGTTGTTGTCCCACTTGAGTTTTCTTCTATAGTTTCCTCAGTCATGTGCTTGGAAGCACCACTGGCTAAAAGACATACTCTCCATCCTTTGACTTCTGCTCTTCAACATTTACTGCATGTGCATGGTGATTCTTTCCCTTTTCATGTTTAAGAGTACATTGTGAGGAATAATGTCCCATCTCCTTGCAGTTGCAACATCTGATCTTTGACACATCCTTCTTATAACATGTTCTCTTATATTTCTTCAGACTACCTTCTTCCCTTTATTTCATTTTCTTCACTTGAGTAGAAAGGGCTTGATTTTCATCATCATTTGTCTTCTGTGACTTGGATATCAATCTGGATTCCTCTTTGGTACAATCTGCCCATAACTTGTTAAACTTGGGCAATTTTCTTCTAGCGCAAATCCCTTGAACAAATGGATCCCAAGGGGAAGGAAATCCATTGAGTGTAGTAATCACAAGTTCAACGTCATCTATTGGATATCCAATGGATGCTAACTTGTCTTTGATCTTTGAGATCCTCATGAAATAATTGGTGATTGTTTCCAACTTGTTCATTTTTGAATTTCTTAGTTGATGCCTTAGAGTAAGATTTCAACTGGTATTCTTACTTTCATAAATTTTGGTTAGGGAATCAAACATTTCCTTCAGTGTCTTCAGTTCTGATACATTAGGTATTAGATAGTATTTTATTGAGTCTGTCAAGATACTCTTAGCCTTGATCTCATTCTTCCTGAACTTTTCTTTAGCGTCTTCTTCTTCTAGTTCTGGAAGCACCTGCTTGGCATGATCCAATAACTCATTCTCCTCTTGAATGAGAAGTAATCTGTTCTTCCAGGATCTATGCTTCAATTTTTTAAACTCCACCAAACTGCAAACTGAGGGTTGCAGGGGGAGCACTAGGGTAGGGTGCACTGCTCTATGTAAAGACAAGTCCCAATGCCTTTGGAACTAATGCTCAATGAGCTTGACAAGATATTATGGTGCAACAACAAGGTGTTGTTGCAAATGATCTTCCTTCTAGTGGTCAAATTGTTCTGAAGGTAATAAACTCTGATACCATGTTAGATTTTCTTTATTTATAGATCATTAGAGTTACCAATGTTCTTTTAATTTGTTACCATTAACATATATATCATGTACTGAGTAGTAGAAACATAAACAAGATATAAAAGAACACGAGAGATTTATCCTGGGAAAAACCCAAATGGGGGAATAACCCAACAACCTTTCTTAGACGTATTTTGTTCACAAAGAAAGTCCAATCATGAACCAATAGATAAACCCTAGAACAATTTCTTGCTTAATATACAACCAGGAATACCACCCTATATGCATCAATAGCACAATACCAAGATAGCACACCTTCTCCATGGGTAGTGCACAAGAGAGAAATACCATAAAGACTGGACAAGAAGAATCTATGTCACTGTAGCTGTTGCGTCACCCTTTCTCAAACTTGCGCCTTAGTTCTCTGTATATGAGAGAGTGTGAGTGAGTGTGTCCAAATGAACTAAGGCACCTCCTATTTATAGTCTTCCCTTCCTATTCACTGGGATGACTTCCCTTCTAAGAAGGTGTCACTTTTTTATTCTTTATTCTTCTTGGCCGACTTTTCTTCTATGGTATTTCCACATCTATTCAATGGTTCTCTTGCTTCCATAATCTTCTTCTCATCTAAGAAAGGTCATCTAGGAGGGAAAGTACCTCCCGTAGCTACCAAAACATCAACACATATAACCAAAATAGCACCGATTGCAATCCATCTCTAAACCAAAATACATCAAAAAAGACGATGTAAATGGCCTTTAGAGTCCAAAAAAAACCATGCTACAACAAATAACTACATATAATCAAAATCATTGCCTATATTAGGATTCTCATCTTCAATGTCACCCTCTTAACATTAAAATAAGATAGAAAATACTTAACATGCCTAATAAGTTATTTTACTTGAGTGAAGGGTGATTTTACTTAGAGTCATGATAGAAGAGTTCAACAATCAATTCCACCAACATTGAGGTGCATAGAGGGATTGATTCCCTTGACTAAATGCTAGTTCCATACCCTCATACATGATAGAATATAGAGTAAATGTTGCAATACTGTCATTCTTGAAATCCTAAAAACCATTAAGTTTGTTGAATATTGAATGGGACCTGTTGTTGTTTTTATACACACTTGAAAATGTGAGCTAAGTCCTGCTCACTTAGTGTGTCCTTGGAGGTACAATGCCTATTTTCAAAATTCACACTGTCACTTTGACTTGAACCTCTTTCGTCTAGGCTAACTCCTAGGGAAGCCAAGGGGGTAGACCCTAGTTACTAGATGAGATTTACAATTAAATGTTCTAGGAGTTGGTTTTAATAAGTTAAAAAGGTCAGGGGGAATCTAGCCTATAATTTTAAGAAATAATGCAAGATGCAACAGTTAGATATGAATAGTCATGTTGTTTCCTAGGACAACTAAGACTAGTGCCTAGGATTGGGCAAGGGTTCAACTAATTTAAGGGGGTGCTCGTTACAAGATAATTACAGGTTACAAATATTACAACAAAATAGATAACTAGATATAAAATAATATATCAGATATACAAAGCTACACTAAACTAGATACAAGATATACAATATACTAACAAATGCTTGAAATGTGCAGGAAAAGAAGATATTCAATATGAAATGACCATCAACACATCAAGTCAAGCATGCTCGCAATAGATAGAATTCTAATGGACTACTTATCAATGGGAAAAGACACAAAGCACTCAAGACCCAGTCAAGAGAATGCCTCCGGGTAGATGTGCACTTCTTGAAGGATCGCACCATAAATACAGGAATACAAGATAGATGAAATGCTTGAAAATGTAAAGTACTCCAGATGACAAAGATATAACCACTTAGATATTATTCCACAATAGATAAATTAACTTGCATGTAGATAGAAAAACAATGAGATCAATGTTCTTGAAAGTGTGAAATTGAAATTCCAATGTTGTATATCGAAGATTAAACTATGTAGTTAAGTGTGATTTATTTTAATCCTAGCTAGGTGTCAACCCAAAACTTTCCTCCCCCAATTACCAAGTGATTGTTGGATTCTCAAGAAGTTAGGCAATGAGGCCCACCCTAGCTTCACAGGTCGGCCCTAAGATCAGAGCACTCACGGAAAGGACGTCACGCGTCGTGAGACTGTCCCTGGCCTAGAACCTTCTGTTGCCTTCCTCTGATCCTGTTTTAAATGGAGAAGATGGTTGGTAATAGTGTCCTATTAAGTCTAATTAATTTATTATTAGACCTATGAGCTAAGTATTGCGATGTGTATTTGAGTGCTTGTAGCTTGCTCAAAAATGCCAAAGTATTGAAACTAAAAGATAATAAGGCCGATGCCTTTAAACAATGAAGTTCGATGCCTTTAAACAATGAAGTTTTAAATTAAGTTCTTAAGTTGGAATTATTTCATGTAAATGTCAAGAACTGAAAATGCTTGTCAAACTGAAAACTGTGAAAGTGAAGGTTGAAGCCTTTAAACCAATAGATTACAAGTTAAATTGCTTAATTATATTATTGCATGTGAAAATAAATAAATGGAAATGACTTGCATAAAATTAAACACGATTACTTAAGATATTATGTAACGGGCATGTGCATGCATGTGTGTATGATAAAGATTAACGATATGTAACTTGCATGCAACTGAAAAAGAGATTTAATCTAAGCCTCCACGGGCTCTAAGATAGCATATGTTATGAGATCTACTTTAGAAAATTTTAAGTTAAGAATGAATGTAGAAATCACAACTAATCTAGCTAAACTAAGCAAGGAAATACAGAAAATAAATCTAACTAAACTTGCAAAGTAAATATTGAAAGGAAAAGAATGCAAGCCACTTGGGTACACTCCTTTGGGCTTGCGAACAGTGATTTAGAGAATAGAAGAGGAAGAAAATGTTACCACTCTTGAAAGGAGCACCATAAGGGTGTGTTATGCGTGAAATTGGGCAGCATGCCCTCTTGTCCTGGCGAGAATCTGCAAAAACAGCCAGCTATTTCTTGTTGATTTGAGCTGCAACACACTCACAAATGATTATGAAATTTATGTTCTTCAACAGAAAATTCTTGCATATAAAAACCAAAATTTTATATTGATTAAATGACCTATCTAAGCATGTTAGATACCAAAATCTGAAAGTGAAATAATGAGGAAGAAGGAAAGAAAATTGCTTGTGAAGTGTAAGTGAAGATCAGGGTAGATTCATCCTTGAACCTATCCCAACAACTCCTTAGATATGATCTGCAAAAATTAAACCCAAAGTGAGATAGAACAACAGATAATATCTTGCATGCAAAGATAATACAACATAGTTTGTACTATAAGCATGCACAAAATATATAGATGGGAAACTACACTATTGCCTCACCTAGCCTAGTAAAATAATTTACTTAAGCAACTATTGATAAAAACACATAAAGATTTAAAAATGATATCACCTCACAAATAAGTGGCACATCCAGACAAATATTGAATGCCACAATTCCTCCAAAGCGATTTCTGTATTATTAAATGGGAAGAGGTTGTAGCAACCAAGTTTCTCCAAGCTCTTCAAGAACCCAAAACCAGTGAAGCAAGATGACAATAGTGAGAGAAAGAAGGAAGTGGAGAATTTGGTAGAATAATAGTACTGTGAAAAATGGTGATGAATGAGGGAGGGGAGAGTCTCATTTATAGCAACGAGGGACCAAGAGACCTCTTTTGGATATTCAAAAAGTGTCACAAATCCAACCAAAGGGAACTCAAGAGAAGAAAAGCGTGAGGCTTTTAGGTTAAGGCGAAAATGGCAAGTGAGAAGAGTGGAAGGATGAAGTGGCCACTTGAGAGATGCGTATAGGTTTAAGGAAGAGACCCACACTTTCATCCAAGGAAAATTCCATTTCAATGCTTTATGTTTCTATTTCCAAATGATATGTTTCCATCTCATTCCAAGATTGAAATCGTGAGTTACCAATATGAGCATGAGTGTCAAAAAGAGGAAAGCGTGAGTTAAAGAGGAATGTGTGAGTTCAAGAGAAGAAAGAATGAGGGTGTGTTGGAGTGTGGAAGGAGTGTGGAATCCATACTCTTGGATGATGTGGAGGGGATAGGAGGGGAATAAGCTAGAAAGGAGAGACCCACACTTTAATCAAAGATAATTTTCCAAACTTAAAGTGGGAACTTGGACGTAAGCTTTAAGAGGAAACGTAAGCTTTAGTGTGAAATTAATTAAATGACTGGGTAAAAAGGGTAGGTAATGGTTGGGAATGTATTAGGTGGGTTAGGTGGGGTATCTCTCATTAATTTTACCTTTGATTTACCTTTTTTGACTAACTATTAAAAAATTGACATTTTCCCATGTCCTTGGTTTAGCAATTAAAATTGTTGTTATCCGACTAAAACTCCTAAGTGGACAAAACCCTAACAAAACTTGTCTGAATGAGTTGAAACCTAGTCCAAGGGTGTAGGGAGTCTCATTACCTTTCTTTTGAGTACAAATACCCCTATAAAAATCCCAAGGACCTATGTTTTACATTAATTATCCAGAATTAATTAATTAATTAATTAATTAAATTCCCAGCCTTAGGAAAATATAATTAATTAAAAAAAACCTAGCTAGACTCGACTAAAAATAATGAAACTTTGTGTGCTTTCTTACATGGTCATTTACAACATTAATAAACACTATATACCTAATAATGACTTCATTAGAACGCCTTTCACCACTTTGGAGGATTTATTGCTAGTGGGAGTGAAAAACTCAAGGGAGATTAATAAGGATGGTTAGGCCAAATCAACCTCTTGAGGATAAAAAACACTCAGTGAAAGGAACTCCCCTAATGAAGGAATCCTAAGGAAACTGACCTAACCATGATCCATGCAGACCTATTACATTATAAACCCACGCAGGGGTGTGGAAATCTTGCTTACAAAACTATGTGTTGGAGCAAACATTGCCCTATAGAACCAAAAAGTCTTCGACTTATTTGCATTTGATGATGCATATCTTCATGGTACCTGGAGTTGACCCCATAGTTGAATATGTGGTCAACAGGACCTAAAATTCTACTTTCTCCATATGAAGTCCAATGAGGTTGGAACCACTCTCAAATATCTTGAAACAATTAATGGTAATGTTAAAAATTTAAGTAAAAGGACGAAAATGAAAGATAAAGTAAAATTTAAGGAGAAATATAAAGATAAAGTAAAATTTAAGTAAAATGATGAAAATGAAAGATAAAGGATAATGCCACTTTTACTTTAAGAATTTAATATTACCATTAATTAGTAGATTACTAGCCTCTTTTTGTTTGCAAAGTGACAAAAAAAACTAAGTTCTCGGCTCTTGCTCCTTTTCTCTCGAAACCCCACACTCTATTTGCAAAATGACACTTTAAAACCCAAAATCGACTTTTAATTCGTGACTATCCGCAATCGTGCGACATTATCCATCGAATCATGCTAACATTGTACAAATTTCAAAAATGTCACAATATTATTGCTGGAGGAAAATGTCACTATTTTTTCTGGCGACGATATTCCCGCGATGTTGGTAACACTGATAGTGATATGGAAATGGTAATTTGTATGTGCTCCATGTTGAAATTTAAATATTGTTCAGATCTGTAATATTTCTTAAAAATACTTCTTACTAATTTATAATTTATTCATAGTGAATATGCAAAGATACATGAACAAAAATAGAATAGAAGCATGCAAGATAACACAAGGATTTTACCTTGGAAAGACCCTCTCAAGCTTGAGGGAAAAAACCAAAAACCAACAAATGATATTTCTTATTACAAAATGAATGAGCTAGAAGCAGATACAAATTTACCAAAACCACATAGTCTTACAACCATGAGAGTTTGTTGTCCAGATCTAGATTTAAAGCTAGCTCAAATTCTAGTAGAAGTTTGCAGCCCGAAACCTGAAAACAAATTGTGCTTGTTGCAAAGATCCCACGAGCAATAGAGCTTCCTTCTGTGTTGTGTCTTCAATGAATATTCAATGTGTCTTTGTCAAGCACCGAGGAGTCTTATTAATAATAATTATTTCTCCATAAATCACTATGGAACTCATCATCATCACTTGACTTAACTAAGATAACTCTTCTTAGTAACTCAACTTACCAACTTGACTTTACATGTAGACTTGACAACTCGTCTTTTTAACTTAACTTACCAACTTGAATTTACATGCAGAATTGAAAAATCGTCTTTGTAACTTAACTTACCAACTCAAATTTATTGTTGATGATTATAGCTTCATGAGACATCCTCCAAGACATAGGCTTAGTGAGTTGGCCTGTGAGAGAGCCCATGAGTTGGGTGTGCCCATGAGATGGGTATGTTGTTCATCTCTGAGACTGATATGGAACTTTGTGTGCCCATGTGTGGGGTAAGGATGCCCGTGAGATGGGTGTGTTGATGTGTGTGCCCCTGTGAGGGGTGAGAATTCCCATGAGATGGGTGTGTCATTTGAGATGAAACGATGTGTACCCCTATGAGGGTTGAAGGTGCCCATGTGATGGGTGTATCATTCTCCTCTGTGTATAGAGTTGAGACGATGTGGTACTCCAGATGATTCTCCTGTGAGACTCAGTGATATAGAGATCTGTTGAGTAGGACATCCCTCTGGTTGATCACAGGTGGGCATGCCCCTAGTGGCTGAGCACTAGTGGGTGTGTGAGATCCCTTGTTATATTGTCTAAGAGTAATATTTACCTGTAACCCTAATTGTGATGTAAAGGGTACAGGTCAGCCCCACCATAAAGTGAAAGATAATTAATATTGTAATTATTAATTATATTCTTAGTTATTGAGGTCAGCCCTGTTGTGACAATAGACACCACTTTTGGTCTATCCAGTCTAGTATAAATAAAGGTAATTTCCCCATTGATGAAACACAACACACATGTGATTTTGGAAATTTCAGCTACATATTCTAGGGATGAAGTGCGCACCTCTCTTGGGTGCTAGCTTCTTGGTTTTGGAGAGCACCCTTTTTTGTGCTAGGTCTATGGTGTGAGAGTTCTTTCTCTCGAGAATATAACAAATGATTGTTGGGTTTTCTTCCCTTGTTGAGAAGGGTTTCCAAGAATATTTCTTGTGTTATTCTGCATGGTATTTCTTCTTGTGATATTGGTTATTGCAACAATTGTTAATGGTGTAGTTTCATTTTTCTATGGTTCAAGTAAATGCTAAAATTGAAGTAAAATTCATGCTTGAGCCTAGCCCAGTGATAAATCAAGTAAGGTTGCTAGCCTAGCCTAGCCGTTAGGTTTTCTATCCCAGTTGGAAAGGGTTTGTGAAGAATCTAAAATATGATGAACATAACTATGATGGAAGATAAGCTTGATGGATCAAACAAATACAGTTCCTAGAAGCCAAGACTTCAGAGAGATGAAGACATCAAAGAAGAAGCCTTCTTATTCATTTCAACATTCTAAGGTATGGTTCCTACTAATGATGATACTTGGTTAATTGACAGTGGTGCCTCCAGGCACATGATCGATTTTAGATATCACCTGACTAATCTTGTTGAAAAAGAGACCAATCTACATATTGTCCTTGGAGGAAATGCCAGATATAATGTGAAAGGGGTTGGAAATTATACCTTCCAACTAGATTCTAACATGCATCTTCAGTTAAGTGAAGTACTATATGTACCTGGGATGAAGAGGAACCTTGTATCCATTTCTTCCTTAGAATATAAAGGCTACAAGGTTACCTTTTCTGAAGGAAAAGTTCTTGCATGGCACAAGGACTCACATATAAATTCTGCCAAAGTAATTGGTGTTCGATAAAGCAACTTATACATATTGACCATCAGACCAGTCCAGGCCCTGTTACATGATATTATCAACTTGAGTGAGCTATGGCATAAGAGACTTGCTCACATTCATTATAGAGCTCTTCCAGCTCTAGGGAAAATGGTAACAGGCCTTCCATAGATACAAATTCAGCATAAAGGTGTTTGCAGAGGTTGCGCCCTTGGAAAGAATGTAAAAGGGTCCTTTTTGAGCAATGACAATAGATCCAAGGAAATCTTGGACTTGATACATTCATATGTGTGTGGGCCAATGATTGTTGCCTCCCTGAATGGATATTTGTACCATGTACTCTTCATAGATGATCACTCTCAGAAAACTTGGATTTGCTTCCTGAAGAACAAGGATGGATTCCTTGCACAATTTCAAGAATTCAAAGCTCAGGTTGAGAACTTGATTGGAAGAAAGATCAAGGTACTAAGATCGGATAATGGAGGAGAATACACCTCCAAGGATTTCAACAATTTTTGTATTGAAGTAGGGATCAAGAGGGAGTACACTGTTCCTTACAACCCTCAACAAAATGGGGTTGCAGAGAGGAAAACAGAACTAAGATTGAGGCAACCAAAGCAATGATACATGATCAAAGTATACCTACGAATTTGTGGGCAGAAGCATGCATGACAACAGTATATGTTCAAAACAAGATTCCTCACCATATTTTGAAGAACATAACTCCCAAACACGCCTTCATCGGAGTGAATCCTGAGATTGGACACTTCAAGATATTGGGGTGCCCAATATATTTTCATGTACCCAAAGAGAAGAGATCCAAGATAGACCCTTCAGGGAGAAAGGGTACATTTGTGGGATACAGTGAATCTTCGAAGGCATATTGGATCTACATCCTTGGTCAGAGACAAATTGGGCTAAGAAGAGATGTTATCTTTGAATAAGAGATAACCTTTCAAAGATGTAGAGAATATCAGATGGAGATTGACAGTGACACAATACCTTCTCCCTCTTCATCAGTTCAGATGGAGACAACCATTATTCTAGTTGCTCCATTTGTTCTGGCTGATCCAGTTTCTCCAGTTGATATCCCCAGAGATATTGTAGTAGGGCATAACATTCCTTCTTGGGCTCGACAAAATCTGCATGAGGCGAAGGGACATGCAACCCCTCAAGGCACATCCCGAGAGAGAAAGAGACCAAAGAGATTTTCGAGTTACTTTTCATCCATGAGCCACATCATTGATTCTGAGCCCTCTCATCATGGAGAAGTGGGAGGTGAGCAGGTATGACAATATTCCATGATAGAAGAATATCAGTCCATATTGAAGAATGATGTATGGGATATTGTTCCTAGACTAGAAGGGAATTATGTAGTGACTTCCAACTGGATCTTGTTAAATTTGGTAGCATCGATAGTCATTCTCCAATGAGAGGTCATATGGGCCACCCTAAGGCTAGCCAAGGATATTTGGAGAATCAACCAGTCTTGTGAGGTATTGACAAAATCTAGGGGGAACGGACAACCTCTGTGAGTCAAACCAAAAGTCAGGACGAACGAGATGCTATGTGAGTCTAATGCAAAAGTCAGGGGGAATGTACAACCTCTGTGAGAATAGACAGTCTGGTGTAAAATTTAGGGGGAACGTACAACCTCTGTGAGCATAGATAGACTAGTGCAAAAGTCATGGGGAACATACAATCTCTGTGAGCCTAGTCAAACCTTGTGAGCCATGAGGAAAAGTCAATGTATCTAGCAAAAGTTAGGTTGAATGTAAAATTCCTATGAGCTAGAAACAAATGATATTCCTAATATTGCAAATGATGTAAGTGTATTAATCTAGTGCGTTGGCATGTGTAAACATTATCCACCATGAAGAGAATTTCAAATTGCCTTGTCAAGAGTTGTAACTAAAGTCTTGAGTCTAGTTCTATGTTAGAACTAAAGTGTAATGTTGAGTTGCAACTAAAGTCTTGAGTCTAGTTCTATTTTAGTAATGTTGAGTTGCAACTAAAGTATTGAGTCTAGTTCTATTTTAGAACTAAAGTGTAATGTTGAGTTGCAACTAAAGTCTCTATTCTAGTTCTACTTTAGAACTAAAGTGTAATGTTGAGTTGAAACTAAAGTTTTAAGTCTAGTTCTAAGTTCGAACTAAAGCATGTCAGTCTCAAGTCTAGTTCTAAGTTCGAACTAAAATGTAATGCTAAGATGTAACCAATCTCATGTCTACTTCTAAGTTTGAACTAAAGTGTAAAGTTGAGTTGTTACCAATCTCAAGTCTAGTTCTAAGTTCGAACTAAAGCATGAAGCCGAGTTATGTTTAATGCATGCAATCAGGTTACTATTTTGAGTTTCCCCTCTTCCCCTCTTCAGCCTATATAAGAAGAGGTTGAACCCTTTCTTCAACACAGTTTTCATATGCAGGTTGAGGGTGAAGCAATAGAAGATCACATCAGTGATAAAGAGGCAGGATATGAAAGGTGTATTTCAGCAAGGTCTTGTAAGTCTTTGTTAGATCAGAGTCATCTTGGCAAGCTCTTTCAAGGAAGAACATTCATGGCGGATATTTGTAAGAGATATTAAATTATTAATGCAATAAAGGAATATAGTTTGCTAGGGTTTTTCTCCTTGTACAAGGTTTCCCCAGGGTATATGTGTTGTTGATATGCATGTTTACTTATCTACATAATTATTGTTATTCGATTATGATTTAGAATTGTTGAAATATATTAAACTAGAATCAAAGTATTGCAGAAAATAAAAGAATTAATCTGCATAAGAAATGAAGCTCATAATTTAACATGGTATTATAGCTTAGGGTGTGTTAAACGTGTTGAAGTGCAACAACATGTATACACAGATCCAAGAAAGATTGATTAAGTTTCTAGTGTGAGGACAATGGCATCCTCCATTTCAGTCAGGGATGAAGATAGGCTCGAAGGAGCTACCAACTTTAATGTGTGGAAGCTCTATATAACAAATATCTTGCAATAGCATGATCTTCATCAGTATGTGACTACAGTGGTGGAGGAATCAACGAATAATTTAAGAAGAACGACTTTCAGGAAGAGTCGAGCAAAGGCCAAGTGAATCATCTTTGACTCAGTTTTATAATGCCTGCAATGACTTCGTTGATGACTGCCAAGGACTATATGGATACCTTGGTGAATCTGTATGAGAAACAGGCTCCAATTCAGAAGAGGACACTTAAGCACAAGATTAAGTATTTGAACATGGAGAAAGGTGAATCAGTGGCATCTCTTTGTTCCAGGATAGCTCAGATCATAGATCAACTTTTGGCCATAGGTGTGACAGTGGACGATGATGATTTAGTGTAGGCCATTTTTGACGATCTTCCTTCTTCATGGGATACCTTCTTATCCATTGTAAGTGGGAGAGATATTCAACCCACGTTTGAGAGGTTATGGCATGATTTCCTCCAGGAGGAGAGTCGCACAGCTACCAGGAGTGAGCCAACGAGAGAAGAGCACTCAGCTTTAGCATCAATATTCAAAGGGAAAGAAGAAAGGCACTTTCCAGGAAGGCTCTCAGTCGAATACAAACACCAAAGGTACATTCAAAGGAAAGAATATTGATACATCTATGACTAAATTCTTTACTTGTAATGAGTTGGGTCATTTTGCTAAAGATTGTTGGTTTAGAAAGAAATATCCTAGGAAAGGGAAACATCATGCGTCAACTGTTGAGGATGATGAATCCAAAAGAAATCAGAAAAGTCCTTCTAATGAGAAAGAAAATAGGAAAGACTATTATTTGATTTTTGCCTTATCCAGTTAATTTTCCATGGGGTCGAAAACTTGGTTAGTAGACAATGGTGCATCAAATCACATGACAGGGTACAAGGAGATCCTCTCATATTTTGAGACAAAATATTTTGTAGAGTAGGTCAAGCTTGGGGATGAAAATTTTTACAAGATATATGGAGTAGGCTCTATCTCCTCTAGATTGGAATCTGAGTCTAGACTTCATGTTGATGAAGTATTATATGTTCCAAGGCTCAATAAGAATCTACTATCAGTTGAAACTCTTGAGGACAAGGAATATTGGGTGATCTTCAATGACAGGAAGACACTACTATGGGCTAAAGGTAGCCACTTAAGTACAACATAACCCATTGGAACTCGCAGCGGAGGAATGTACGTCTTGTCAGGATAGTCAATTCAGGCATTATCTCATGACATGAATAGCTCCAACAAGTTGTGTCACATAAGACTTGGACATCTTCATTACAAATCTCTTCTAGATCTACAGAACATGGTATGTGGCATGCCCTCTATTTCTCTTAGTAAAAATGAAATTTGTAAGGAATGCATGCTAGGTAAAAATATAAAGAAAGCATTTC
>ML797791.1:110649-125035 GCA_009831015.1 Picea engelmannii | reverse complement strand
TTACAGCGGGTTTTGCTGTAGGTTGTATCCCTTCATTTGCTGGATAATAATAAAGGAAGGACCTGGCAATTTCTCTGGTGGACGTAGCCCACACTGGGTGAACCACGTAAATCTGTGTCTCTCTTGTATTGTGTTTCTTCTGTTTTTTTGTTTCTGCATTTGTTTTATTTTATTGCTCCACGGTCCTGTTTTTCTAACATAGACAACACTTTTGATCTGTCTAGTCTAGTATAAATAAAGGTAATTTCCCCATTGAGGAAACACAACACACATGTGATTTTGCAAATTTCAGCCAGTACATATTATAGGGCTGAAGTGCGCACCTCTCTTGGGCACTAGCTTCTGGGTTTTGGAGAGCACTCTTTTCTGTGATAGGTCTATGGTGTGGGAGGTATTTCTCTTGAGAATATAGAAAAGGATCGGTGGGTTTTCTTCCCTTGTTGAGAAGGGTTTGTAATGGTGTAGCTGCATTTGTCTATGGTTCAAGTAAATGCTAAAATTGAAATAAACTTTATGCTTGAGCCTAGCCTAGTAAAAATTCAACATTTACATGCAGACTTTGTTAACTTGTCAACTCGACTTTGTTAACTCTACTTACCATCTTGACTTTACATGTAGACTTGACAACTCGTCTTTGTAACTTAACTTACCGACTTGACTTTACATGCAGACTACTTAACAAATCGACTTTGATTTGCAACTGATTTTTCATGAATCGAATTTGACAAATCGAACTTGAAAACTCAACTCGTCTTTGCATGACTTGACTTTTATACATGCTCAACTCTTCTTCTTTCTTCCAGCAATCACAAGTCTTTCATGGCAGCCATGGTCTCACATGCCATCATACTAGCTCATCACACATACATCATTTGCATCTCATGTATAAGAAAGATCATTTGTCTCAGGATGTGACCATTTGGTTCTCCACTCATGGTCAATTGCTTACCTAGGAGAACCTCACACACCAATGTTTCCTACACAAGGCAATACCTCAATACATGAGTTCACTCAGTCTTGTCACAAATAAGACTGATCAACAATATACTCTTGTCTTGGATTTTTTTTATACAAAGCTCATAAGACTTTTTTCCTTGTCTCAAATAAGGCTCTTCTCCAAGTCTCAAGTCATCCTACACAAGGCAGTCTTGGAGAATGACTAACTCTGCTGCAAACTTTAACACTCCAAATATGTGAGACATGTTTTGATTTTTTCCTCTTGGGAATTCCACATTGAGGTGATTCATTGGAAACTGTTTTGTAGATATCGATGCTCAAATTGTCTTCAATAGTGTGTTGTTTGTTCTCATATCGTTAATCGTAATCTATCGTTTTACCTTAATCTTAATTCATTAATTATTTTTCTCTCATACTAACATCATTTATTTTTTTAGTTTTATCTCTCAGATGTGATTTTTCTTGCATTGCAAAAATTTAGGAATTTGTTTAGACACGACGATGAAATGTCCATGCTAGTGTGGAGCAAAGTGATATTGGTTGGTGAGGAGGACCATAATGCTCATAATACCTGGTTGCTACTTATCCATGACAAATAAGACATGTGATGGCATAGTTAGATGTCGCATCTACTTGGCTCTCCTTTTGGTTCTTATCTCACTTCTTATGGGTTTGAAGTTTTATTATATTAATTGGAAAGTGGCAAAGTCTATCTTTCGTGTTCTTATCCACATAATGTAGTAGATATTTTATAGGGATATCCCCTTCTTTTCATTGTGGAGAAGGATTTTGAGTAAAAATGTTGTCACCCTTGAATAATCGTTTGGTTTAAGGTCATTGTGGTATGTGGTAGGTTTTGAAGGCCATTCATCATCATCACATGTGCCAAGTGCCACTTCCAAGCCTCCTCATCATCTCAATCAATCCCTAATGACATCATGGGCTACAAGGGTGACATCCAAGCCTCCGAATGATAGCATCCTGGTGTAGGATGAATGGAATAACTCCATCTAGGCTTGCTAGAGTGCCTCCAAAGGAAACGACCTCTTTCTTCAATGTGCAACAAGTAATTATGATCATGCCCCAGACGTGGGGTTTCTGCATCCAACTTGGGCTCCAAATCCCTCATGAAGGTCCGAACAAGTCATCTCCCCATGAATACATGTCCACTAGGCAAGGTCCTACAAAGAAATGCCCTCTAAGGGTCCACGAGTCACAAGAATCATGCCAAGTAAGCCACATATAATAATAAAACCACCAACATGTGCATCAAACCCCTCTTTTCAAACTAAACAATTGCTTAAGGACCTTATACAATTTGTCAGATTTAGGTGTGGGAGGAGTGTCATAGGATCCTATTGGGCCAATCATTCCCCAATTCAAAGGTGTTCCTTGAGAGAAACTCATATAATCCATGTGTGCATGTGAGGTGGAGTGGGATAAACTTCTTGGCATGGGGTTCATGACATATAAGGGTTTGTATTGTCTCATTTATGGGTGCCTTTGTAGAGGGTGTGGTGCACCTTCGTTTTCAATGCAACCTTTTTCCAAGCCCATCATTTTCCATTAGTTAATTTAAAGTTTAGAACATTTGGGAACTACTAGTGGGTAACGTAAACTAGAAGTAGCACCACAATGTCACTTGAAGCTAGAGGTACACAGTGTGCCATAGGGTAGGAATGAGTGGTACCACACATGTGTGTACATACCTTGGCAAGTGGGACATCTATATAATGTGTTCATGCTTTTGCAAGTCTTTGTTTTTTTTAGAAAAATTTCATTGTTCTCAAGACCTCTTTGGGCAAGTATCTAGAAGGCTATATTTTTTGGCTTTTATCTTGTTCCAACTACATTTCCCTCTTGGCCTTCAACCCCTTCTTCCCATGAAATGAGGTACAATCCCTTCTTGGGTTAGTACACCCGGAACTCCCAAAAGATCAGTAGACGAGAGGGAAAGTGATATGGAAAGTGATAAGTATGATTGGGAATGGTATGATGGCTCTTCAAGGAACCCCCCAATAACACCCCATTCCTGAGGGTGACTAACTTACTAAGACATTGTGACACCCACCAAGGTTAAATAAGGCAAAAGGTATAATTTCCAAGAAGGCGTTTTGTAATCAAGAAATATCCTTTGCAACATATTCAAATGCTTTAATTATTAGAGTGACACTTACCATGATACCCAGACTCATTACCTTATGGAGAAAGACCCATTTTCTTCTGGGACCAAGCTGATATGGTAGATGTTTCTTTGCTTCTAGTGATGTGTAGAATGCACCAATGAATAGGAGGGGCCCTCTGAGGCCATGATCTGTCCATATGGATCTCCACACTCCTTGTATGCAACTTGTGGGCCTCGAGACATAATATCCTTAGATACCCCTAGGTTGGGGGTAATAATTCCTTTAATCATGTGTCAACTATGAAAGTTGCAATTTGACATCACTTGGTTGTCTTTGTTAAATTTGGCAGCATCGACAGTCATTTTCCAATGAGAGGCCATATGGGCCACCCTGAGGCTAGCCAGGGAGATTTGGAGAACCAACCAGTGTTGTGAGGTATTGACAAAAGCCAAGGTGAGCATACAACCTTTGTGATCATAGATAGTCTAGTGCAAAATTCAGGGGGAACATACGACCTCTGTGAGCATAGACAGACTAGTGCAAAAGTTAGGGGGAACATACAAACTATATGAACCTAGTCAAGCCTTGTGAGCCATGAGCAAAAGTCAAGGCATCTAGAAAAATTTAGGTTGAACATAAGATTCATATGAGCTAGAAACAAACAATATTCCTGATATTGCAAATGATGTAAATGTATTGATCTAGTGTGTTGGCACGTGTAACACTATCCACCATGAAGAAATTTGAATTTCCATGTATAAGAGTCAAGTTGAATGAGTTGTTAAACTCAAATTGTAAAAGGTCAAGTTGCATAAAGTTGCATAAAGTTTCATAAGTTGCATAAAGTTGCATAGTTTCATAAAGTTGCATAAAGTTGCATAGTTACATGTTGCATGCATGCATGTCATGTGCATGCTGAGTTAGTTCACATGCATTACCAAGTCACAAGGGTGAGTTGTATTCCTAACTTAAGTGTAAATTCAAGTTCTAAATTTGAACTAAAGTGTAAAGATGATTTATGACAAGCATGCAATCAAGCTTATAATTTGAGCCCTATCCCCTCTACCTCTTCACTCCTTTATAAGCAGAGGTCGACCCTCATTCTATTCATTGTGTTTTGCAGTGTGAGGGTGTAGGAGTAAAAATATTTGAGTGCTTGTTTACTGTGTTGATTTATATCAAAATAAGAAGGTTGTGAGTGATGATACATATCAGTTAGAAGGTAGCAGATATGACAGATAGAAGGAAGCAGATATGACAATTAGAAGGCAGAAGATGTATCTATTATAAGACAGCCAATGTTGTTTACAGTTCTGGTATATATATCAGTGTTAGCAGGATGCATATATATCAGTTAGAAGGGAGCATATATTTATGTTAGAGTGCAGCAAAATACACCCACAGTGCTGGTGTATATCAGTCCAGAATAGACAAAGAAGAAGAACCCAGGCAGGGCACACCTTCTTCCTTCAGTGTTGGTTGATAACAAAAGAATAGGACATCAAGGTTTCTCAGTGTTGTATAGGTCATACAATCTAGTCTAAGTCATCTTGGCAAGCTCATTTAAGAGAACAATTTTATGGTGGATATTTGTAAGTGATCATACATTATTAATGCAATAAAAAAAGATTGTTTGTTGGGGTTTTTCTCCTTGTATAGGGTTTCCCCAAGGTACATGTGTTGTGATCTTGCATGCTGGTAAATTATTATGATTATTATTGTTCTAGTTTATGAATGGTGTTAAACTAAGCTCAAAGTACAACCAGAATTTAAAGAATTACTTATAGTTTACAATCAAGTTCAAAATTTAACATGGTATCAAAGCTTAGTGTGTGAAACAACTTGTTGAAGTGAAGTAAAAATGTACACACAGATCTAAGCGAGCTTGATCAAGTTTCCAATGTGAGGTCCATGGCATCCTCCATTTCTATCAGAGCCGAGGATAGGCTTGAAGGAGCATCCAAATTCAATGCATGGAAGCTCTGGATAAAAAATATCTTGCAGGAGCATTAAATTGAGTAGTATGTGACCACAGTGATGAAGGAACCCACCACCAATGCAGGAATATCAACCTTTAAGAAGAATCAAGCCAAGGCCAAGTGAATCATCTTTGACTCATTCAAAGATAGTATAATTCCAACAATGACTTTGTTAATGACTGCCAAAGACTGTATGGACACCTTGGTAAATCTGTATGAGAAACGGGCACCAAGTCAGAAGAGTACACTTAAGCACAAGATTAAGTATTTGAAGATGGAGAAAGGTGAATCAATAGCATCTTTCTGTTCCAAAATATCCCAGATCAGAGATCAACTTTTGGTAATAGGTGTCACAGTGGATAATGATGACTTAGTGTAGGCCATATTTGATGGTCTTCCTTCTTCATGGGAGACTTTCCTATCCAGTGTGAGTGTGAGATAGATTCAACCCACGTTTGAGAGATTATGGTATGATTTCCTCCAAGACGAGATTCACACTGCTACGAGGAGCGAGCAAACCAAAGAAGAGCATTCGACATTAGCATCAAGATTCAAGGGAAAGAAGAAGGTCGCTTTCCAAAAAGGATTTCAAAAGAATTCAAACACCAAAGGTATGTCCAAAATAAAGAGTATTGATACATCTAAGATTAAATTCTTTAGTTGTAATAAGTTGGGTCATTTTTCTAGACATTGTTGGTATAGGAAGAACGATCCAAGGAAAGGGAAACATCATGCCTCAACTATTGAGGATGTTGAATCCAAAATAAATTGGAAAAGTCCTTCTAATGAAAGAGAAAATAGAAAAGAATATTACCTGGTTTCTGCTTATCCAGTACAATTATCACAAGGCCAAAAACTTGGTTATTATACAATGGTGCATCATAGCCCATGACAGGGTACATGGATATCCTCTCAGATTTCAAGACAAAATATTTTGCAGATTAGGTTGAGCTTAGGGATGACAAATGTTACAAGATAGAGGGAGTAGGATCTATATCATTCAGATTGGAATCTGGGGCTATGCTTTAGATTGATGAAGTATTATATGTTCTAGGGTTTAGGAAGAATCCAATTTCATTTGCAACCCTTGAGGACAAGGGATATTGGGTGATATTCAAGGAAAGGAAGACACTTATGTGGGCTAAAGGTAGCCACTTGAGTACAACATAACCTATTGGGACTCGTAGAGGAGAATTGTACATTGTGATAGGACAATCAATTCAGGCATTAGCTCATGATGCAACCAACTCCAGCGAGTTGTGGCACATAAGACATGAACATCTTCATTACAAAGCACTTCCAGATCTGTCGAATATGGTATGTGGTATGCCCTCTATTTATCTTAGTAAAAATGAAATTTGTAAAGGATGCATGCTAGATAAAAATATAAAGAAAGCATTTCCTAGTAGTGAAAACATAGCTCAGAGCATCTTAGATCTTGTTCATTCTGATGTATGTGGTCCTATGTCATATCCTTCACTTAGTGGATGTCCTGTATATATTCATTTCCCTAGGGAGAAGAGGACAAAGATGGAACCCTTGTGCAAGAAAGGGGTTTTTGTGGGGTACACTGAGAACTCCAAGGCTTATAGGATATTTGTAATAGGTTAGAGGTAGATATAGGTAAGAAGGGATGTGAATTTCCATGAGGAATTCTCATTCAAGAAATCCAGAGAGCTTCAACATGATTCAGAAGTAGTTCAACTAGCTTCACTCTCTTCTGAAAATGAAGATTCAGATGATCAGAGAGAGGGACCTCATGAAGGGCCAAGTCATGAGCCCCTATAACTTGTTGAAGAGTTGGAAAGAAATCTTGAAGAACCTCTAGCCAAAAGGAAGCCAGGATAGCTTAAAGAAATAGTGCAGGAAGAAGAAAATATAGTTGCTCCCAAAGGAACTTTCAGGGAAATTAAGAGGCCTCGCAGGTTTGGAGGGTATGTTGCACTAATGAGAAACATCAGTGATGCTGAACCTTCTTCATTTGAAGAAGAAGATAAATTACAAGTATGGAAGGATTCCATGCTTGATGAATACAGGTCTATTCTAAAGAACAATGTCTGGGACATTGTGCCGAGGCCAAAGGAAAAATCAGTGGTCTCCTCCAAATGGATCTATAAGATCAAACACGCAGCCAATGGGAGTGTGGAAAAATTCAAAGCAAGATTTGTAACTAGAGGTTTCACTCAAAAAGAAGGAATTGGCTATGACGAGACTTTTTCCCCTGTAGCCAGGTATACCTCCATTCGAGTTATTATTGCATTAGCAATATTTCTTGGTTGGAAGCTACATCAGATGGATGTAAAAACAACATTCTTAAATGGAAAGATTGAATAAGAGGTATTTGTGGAACAACCAGATGGTTTTGTACTGCATAACAAAGACACTCATGTATGCAATATAAGTAAGGCCTTGTATGGTCTTAAGAAGGCTCTCAGAGTTTGGTATGACAAGATTGATGGCTTTATTATAAGCCTGGGCTTTCAGAAAAGTGATGTTGATGCAAATTTGTACTTCAAGGTAAGAGGGAACCAAACTGTTATAATAATCATGTATGTTGATGATCTCTTCTAACAGGAGATGAAGGGATAATAGCCTGGTGTAAGAGGGATATAATCTCATAATTTGAGATGAATGACTTAGTCTTGATGCATTACTTCCTAGGATTGGAAGTATGGCAAAGACAAAGCGAGATATTTCTGGCACAAGGAAAATAAACAGTGGATGTGTGAAAGAGGTTTGGTATGATGGATTGTAAATCCATGTCTACTCCAATGATTACCAACCTGAGGAAGCTACATGATTTTGATATAGGTTCAGATTTGGTGGATTCTTCCATGTATAGGCAGTTGATCGGATCATTGATGTATATGATCCACACCATGCCAGATATATGCTATGCAATGATTGTAATGAGTCAATTCATGGCTGAACTGAGACAAAGACACTGGGTGGCAACAAAGCACATATTGAGATATCTCAAAGGGACCATTACCTATGGTATGAGATATACATCTAGTGGTGGTCTATTTCTGCATAGGTATGCAGATGCTGACTAGGAAGGAAGCCCAATGGACCATAAAAGTACTTCTGGATACTTCTTCAGTTTAGGATCCACTATGATCTCTTGGTCAAGCAGGAAACATGCATCCATTGCACAGAGTACAACAGAGGCTGAGTACATTGCAGCAAGTGATGCCAGAAAGGAAACAACATGGCTCAGAAAATTTGTTTTTGGGTTGTTTGGTGACAAGCTCAAGACGACGATGATTCATTGTGATAATAAAAGTTGCATAAAACTGATAAAGAACTTGATATTACATGACATGTCAAAACATATTGACATGAAGTAACACTACATTCGAGACTTGGTCCAAAGAAAAACTGTAAAGCTACAATACATAGCCACGAGCGAGCAAGTAGATGATATCATGACCAAGCCATTACCATTGAGATAGTTTGTGCAGATGAGAGGCAAGCTTGGTGTGGCTAAGAATGACTCCCTCGTTGAGAGGGAGTGTTAAATTTGGCAACATCGATAGTCATTCTCCAATCAGATCCATATGGACCACCCCGAGGCTAGCTAGGGAGATTTGGAGAATCAACTAGTCTTGTGAGGTATTGACAAAAGCCATGGGGAACGTACAACCTCTGTGAGTCACGCCAAAATTCAAGATGAATGAGATGCTATATGATCTTGTGAGTCTAGACAAGGAAAAGGTAGAATATTTGTAAGTCTAAGACAAAATTCAAGATGTAATTCTAATGCAAAAGTCAGGGGGAACGTACAACCTCTGTGAGCATAGACATTCTAGTGAAAAATTCAGGGGGAATGTACAAACTCTGTGAGCATAGACAGACTAGTGCAAAAGTCATGGGGAATGTACAACCTCTGTGAGACTATTCAATCCTTTTGAGCCATGAGAAAAAGTCGAGGCATCTATCAAAAGTTAGGTAACACCTAGAAACAAAAGTCGAGGCATCTAGAAACAAACATTCTTCCTAATATTGCAAATGATGTAAATGTATTGATCTGGTGCATTGGCACATGTAACACTATTCACTATGAATAAATTCAAATTTCCATGTATAAGAGTCAAGTTGAATGAGTTGTTAAACTCAAATTGTAAAAGGTCAAGTTGTAAAAGTCAAGTTGCATAAAGTTGGATAAGTTGCATAGTTGCATGTTGAATGCATGTCATGTGCATGATGAGTTAGTTCACATGCATTTCCAAGTCATGAGGGTGAGTTGTAATCCTAATTGAAGTGTAAATTCAAGTTCTAAATTCGAACTAAAGTGTAAAGTTGAGTTATGACAAGCATGCAATCAAACTTCTAATCTGAGCCCTCTCCTCTCCACCTCTCCAATCCTTTATAAGCATAGGTTGACCCTCATTCAATTCATTGTGTTTTGTAGTGTGAGGGTGTAGGAGTAAAAGGCTTTGAGTGCTTGTTTACTATGCTGAAAAATATCTGAATAAGAAGGTTGTGAGTGTTGATACATATCAGTTAGAAGGCAACATATATAACAATTAGAAGGTAACAAATATTTTTGTTAGAGGGAAGAAAAATACACCCACATTGTTGGTGTATATCAATCCAAAACAGACAAATGAGAAGCAGTCAGGCAACACACAATGTCTTCCTTCAGTGTTGGTTGATAACAAAAGAATAGGACATCGAGGTTTCTTAGTGTTATACAAGTCATATAGTCTGGTCTAAGTCATCTTGGCAAGCTCATTTAAGAGAAAAATTTGTTTGTGGATATTTGTAAGTGATCATACGTTATTAATGCAATAAAAAAATATAGTTTGTTGGGGGTTTTCTCCCTGTATAGGGTTTCCCCATGGTACATGTGTTGTGATCTTGCATGTTGGTAAATTCTTATGATTATTGTTGTTCTGGTTTATGACTGATGTTAAACTAAGTTCAAAGTACAGTCATAATTTAAAGAATTACTGATAGTTTACAATCAATCTCAAAATTTAACAGTCTTGTCTGCCATGTGAGCTATGAAGGGATCCTTCATAGAATCAAGAATGAGTCTCTTTGCCTTGGCCATCTCCTCATTATGATCAGCCAACAACTTCACATCGGTAGGTGATGCAATCTCTTTCTCAACATGCTCCTAAATCTCGGCTTCCTCCATAGGAATTTGTGGTGTAAGATTCCCAGGGATGGAATTGGAAGCTCCATCCAACTTATCACATTCTCTAAGTCCAATGGTAGACATATTTTCAATATCTAAATCCACCTCAAAACGTAAGTTAGAAATATCGAAGTAAAACAAGCCCTCTTAGGGCTCATATGCTTCATTCAAATGTCCTAGAGGTCCACACCCAAGAAACTGGTACAAGGTTAGCATACCACTCCCAGGGATAATGCGATTGAAATACCAAATCCTCCTCCACCAAAAGAGTGATTGCAGCAAGAAAGCTCTGATACTATGTGGAAATTTCATGAATTGATATTTCCTTCGCAAGTTTAGAAATTTCACCTCTTTCGAGGTTTCACAGATCTATTCGCTATGAATTATCAGCCTTAGGGATGAACTGAAATATAAATTACAACAACAAATAATGGAAAATAATTCACTTCACATCAACCCCAATACACTAGGCAATGCAAGAGAGAAAATACCAAATATATCGAAACAAGTTTCTTCCCTTTGGGGTGATCTTTTCATGCATAAACCATATTAGAAACCATTGCAATCAATGGATGTTTACAACAATAAATCTTTCATAATCCCTTCAATATAAATGTCGAATTCCCTAACAATTTCAACATTAACTTATGTGGTATTTGTAGGACATAAGTGTTGCGAACCATGAAGACAATGATAGCTGAAAATCAAATTTGCAATAAGAAAATTTTGGACCCCTGAAAACTTCATATATATAGACAAGATATGGAGTACATATTCTCGTCTCATCACAAGTTGATACAAGCCTCCAATCTCTCTAAAACCCTAGCTAGGGAAAACCAAGAAAAGCCTTACATCGACCAAAGATACTCCAACAAGGTAGAATGACCACTTGTGAGTCCTCCTCGGCCTCATGTGAGGCATCACCTCTTTTCCTCCTTAACAAGTACAATTTAGGGTTAACCACCAAGAAATAACTCCAATGCCTCCTCAAGGATCAAACCCTAGCCCTAGCTTCAAGAATTCTCAAAGAAGCACCAACGCTCCTCCTCTTACATCTTTAACCGAAGTGTAGAGAAGAATAAGAAAAAGTGCATGGTCAATTATGATATCTTCATCCCCAACATCTTACTCCCAAGATCAAACCCTATCATCTCACAAGAGAAATATCCCAACAAAAACGCATTCTTCTCTATTCATGACTTCTCACGGGGTTTCCCTGGGAACTCCAACACCTTCCTCCTATAATGTTATATACCACAGATCTAAAAATATAATATAGAACCAAATCATTCACATAAAAGAATAAACACAAGAGAAATTGTATAAAAAATCCTTGAGCTAGGGTAACACCATTATCCATTCCCTAAGGAAGGAAATAACTCTGTGAGCAAAGCTTGATACAGTTACAATATTCTTCATTATGCTCGTTACATTCTTTATACTTCCTTCTATACTACTATCTACCTCCTAGCAACATTCTAGAGAAGGAAGCTTGTAGTAAGCCTTCTCACCTTCATTGTGTTCACACTATTACATGGGCCTTATTTACTAGAAATGGCCTCCATACATAACAATACATAGCTATCTAAGTATTATTATTCCCCTTGTGTACCTCCCTAGGTACACTACATATAAGAAAAGAATACAATGATGATGATGATAAATGGCTCTTCCCTTCCTCTATTTATGTGAAAGGTGGAGGGAGGTCACCAATGACTAGTAAATATGGTTATTACATGGGCCTTCATTGTAAACTCCCTTTTAGCAAGTTTGGATGTTTATGACTAGTAAATATCTCGTGTGTTGTGTTTATCTGCATATTGGAGGCTAATAGCACAATGAGGTCACCTTCATTGTGTTCACACTATTACATGGGCCTTATTTACTAGAAATGGCCTCCATAAACACACGAGATATGGTTATCTCAAGTTGTGATTTGTATATTCTTGGATTCCTTTTAGTATAGTTGCAGCCATGAAAGCATTTTTTAACTCTTGTCGTGATTTTGTTTTCTTACCCTTATATCATGATTCTTTAATGTTTGTTATGATTTCATTCAATGTATATATTTATGTTTGAATTGCAACTGAATTTAGAGTGCTCTGATTTTGCTTTGCATGATTTTATTTCTACAACTCGTTAACTAGCCATGAGGATTCTTGCATGTCTTCACTTGAAAAAATTCACCCTTGCTTGTTGGTCTTTTAGAATATTATACTTCTAGAAAAGTAATAAATTATGTCTATTTAATTATTGTGCAGCGTTCGTGAGGGTTTCGTTGTTTCCATCTCCGGGCTCAAAGCTTTGTTCATGTATGTCCTCATTTATCTATGAATTCCCGTATAGTTCTATCATTTTTTCTATTCTCTTAACTATGATATAATAAATCCCATCACTTTGCATCATTTGCGAGGGTTAATTTTTTTCAGTGTCACAGATCAAGACTTTGCTCTATCTTTTGTGGCAGGGCATCTTATTTAGCGATGGATGACCAAAAGTGCAACATTCAAACCTGCTAAAAGTGGGTTTACAAATTCCTGTTGTTTCCTTTGTACAATTAGTGAAGCTGAACCAAGGAAGAGGTGATTCTGAGAGCACTTGAGAAGATTATGAACGAAGGATACCAAATATCGCTAATTTAAAGGCTTCAATTAGCAGGTAAGTTTTTCAATTACCTACGACTAATATGTTTTTCATATATATATTCAAGGGGTATGTTAACTTCTATTAGCTTGCAATATTCACACAAACATAACACATAGGACATAGTTATCTCATGTTGTATATGCATGGATGTCTTTGTCAAATGTAGCTGCAACGTAACACAAAATTTTCAACTCTTGCTATGATTTTGTCTTCTTACTTTGATGTCATGGTTTTCTTATGCTTGCTATAATTTTTTTCAATATATATATTTTGGATTTATATATTTACATTCAAATTGTCACTATATTTATAGGGTTCACATCTCTCTTTCAATGATTTTATCTCCACAACTCAACTAACCATGAGGATTCTTGCAAGTCTTCACTTAAAATAATGGAGTATGTTTTTCCCTTGCTTGTTGGTGTTTTGGATTATTCTACTATTTCACAAGTCTTCCAACTTGAATATGGAAATTTATTTTTAATAGTATGTGTTCATCATGGCAAGGGTTTGTACGACCTATAAAGAACTCTTGCAGAATATCAATCTTCCTCCAACAATGCTATCTCAATTTGGCTTATTTGGGTCTAGGCTATAGTGATACTGAAATGGTAATTTGTATGTGCTCCAAAGGTGCGAGACACATTTTGATTTTTTCCTCTTAGGACTTCCACATTGAGGTGAGTCATTGGAAATTGTTCTTTTGTGAGGCTTTTGTAACCATAAATGCCATATTTTGATTAGTAGAAGTCAATAACACTATTTTATTTTAAGTTTTATTTCAAAATCTAAGTTTCTGAACTTGTTTAAAAATTTGATCATGTTGCAGGAAAACTTTGTGGGAGAGCAGGCCTCATTTGCCTCAACATTAGCATAGTCCAAGACTAGAGATTCAATTGGAGCTTCTATCCCTTTTTCTATTATTTTTACTATGCTATAATAAATCCCATCACTTTGCATCATTTGCGAGGGTTAGTTTGTTTCAGTGTCGCAACTCAAGACTTCGCTCTATCTTGTGTGGTGGGGCATCTTATTTAGCGATGGATGACCAAAATTGCAACATCTAAACTTGCTAAAAGGGAGTTTACAAATTCTTGTTATTTCCTTTGTACAAATGAGTGAAGTTGAACCAAGGAAGAGGTGATTCTGAGAGAACTTGAAAAGATTATGATAGAAGGATACCAAATATCGCTAATTTAAAGGCTTCGATTGGCAAGTAAGTTGTTCAATTACCTACGACTAATATGTTTTTCATATATACATATTTATAATAAAGGGGTATGCTAACTTCTATTAGCTCGCAATATGCACACAAACACAAATACATAAGACATAGTTATCTCATGTTGTATATGCATGGATGTCTTTGTCAAATGTAGCTGTAGCGTAACACGAACTTTTCAACTCTTGCTATGATTTTGTTTTCTTACTTTGATGTCATGATTTTCTTATGCTTGCTATTATTTTTTGCAATATATATATATATATATATATATATATATATATATATATATATATATATATATATATAT
>ML797791.1:94615-106811 GCA_009831015.1 Picea engelmannii | reverse complement strand
CCCGCCGTGGTGACAACTCCGCGACAGCCATTGCCGACGGCTTGAACATTCCTCTGCATTTGAGCAAATAAGCAATGACTTGAAACCATGTCAAACATGGAATCCATGCGCCGCAATCCAGCAAACTCAGATCGAACCGACGATGATGCGTTGGAGACGAAAGCAGACTTATTGCAACCAATGCGGACTGTCGCAGAGCTGGAGCTGATAGCCATGGCCACCATTATTCAGATCCTCACCGCCCAGGCTTCCTGCTCTGAAACCCTAGTTCGATTTGAATTTTTTTTTTAATTTGTTATTAATTAACCACAAAGGACTAATGTAATTAAATAATCAAACATTGGATATTTTCATCGATGGAGATTATTAAAATGATTATTGATCATATTTTGCAATATTTTCCTAATGATGAGACTCAACTATATGCTGCAAATTAATTGCAATATTTTTTTTATGCTCTTTTTGGGACTTGTGTGGATGTTACATTTAACAACATAGGTTAAATATTGTGTAGCTTGAGGCATCCTAGTGTTTAGTATTTTTTAAAGGTACTTGTTTATATGCATGTATCATAGAGGTTTCTAGTTGTTGGTTTTATCATAGAGAACTTTGGTTATAGTTTCTACGAGTTCTGAATGTAGAGTCGCTTGTGAATAAAAATATGTATGAGTGAGGTTCTTATCTTTATTTTGATCTAGTTACGTGTGGTACTGCTGGAAAGGTTTTTAAAACATTTCCATTTTGAGACTTTTGTGATCAACAATGCATTATTTTGATTAGTTGAAGTCAATAACACTATTTGATTTTAAGTTTTATTTCAAAATCTAAGTTTTGAACTAGTTTAAAATTTTGATCATGTTGCAGGAAAACTTTGTGGGAGAGCAGGCCTCATTTGTCTCAACATTAGCATAGTCCAGGACTCGAGATTCAACTGGAGCTTCTATCCTTGTTGCTATTCTTTTTACTATGCTATAATAAATCCCATCACTTTGGATCATTTGTGAGGGTTAGTTTTTTTCATTGTCGCAACTCAAGACTATGCTCTATCTTGTGTGGCAGGGCATCTTATTTAGCGATGGATGATCAAAAGTGCAACATCCAAACCTGTTAAAAGGAGGTTTACAAATTCTTGTTGTTGCCTTTGTACAAATTAGTGAAATTGAACCAAGGAAGAGGTGATTCTGAGAGAACTTGAAATGATTATGATCAAAGGATACCAAATATCGCTAATTTAAAGGCTTCGATTGGTAGGTAAGTTGTTCAATTACCTATGACTAATATGTTTTTCATACATACATATTTATAATCAAGGGGTATGTTAACTTCTATTAGCTTGCAATATGCACACAAACACAACACATAGGACATAGTTATCTCATGTTGTATATGCATGGATGTCTTTGTCAAGTGTAGTTGCAGCGTAACCCAAAATTTTCAACTCTTGCTATGATTTTTTCTTCTTACTTTGATGTCATGGTTTTCTTATGCTTGCTATTATTTTTTGCAATATATATATTTTGGATTTATATATTTACATTCAAATTGTCACTATATTTATAGGGTTCACATATTTCTTTCAATGATTTTATCTCCACAACTCAACTATCCATGAGGATTCTTGCAAGTCTTCACTTAAAATAATGGGAGTATGGTTTTCCCTTGCTTGTTGGTCTTTTGGATTATTCTACTATTTCACAAGTGTTCCAACTTGAATATGGAAAATTATTTTTAACATTATGTGTTCATCATGGCAGGGGTTGGTACGATCTATAAGGATCTCTTGTAGAATATCAATCTTCCTCCAGTAGTGCTATCTCAATTTGACTTATTTGGGCCTAGGATATACTGATACTGAAATGACAATTTGTATGTGCTACAAAGGTGCGAGACACGTTTTGATTTTTTCCTCTTCGGACTTCCACATTGAGGTGAGTCATTGGAAAATGTTCTTTAGATATCGATGCTCAAATTGTCTTCAATAATTTGTTGTCTGATTTCACATCATTAATATTAATCTATTCTTTAATCTTAATCTTAGTCCATAACTTATTTTTCGCTCATACTAACTTCATTTTTTTTCAATTTATCTCTCATATGCGATTTTTCTTGATTGCAAAAATTTAGGAATTTGTTTAGACACTACAATGGAGTGTCCATGCTACTGTGCAGCGAAGCGGTACTAGCTAGTGAGGACGACCATAATACTCACAATACTCGGTTGCTACTTATCCATGACAAACAAAACATGTGATGGAATATGTAGAGGGTGTGTCTATTTGGCTCTCCTTTTGGTTCTTATCTCGCTTCTTATGGTTTTGTAGTTTTATTATATTTATTAGGAAGTAGAAAAGTCTTTCTTTCGTGTCCTTATTCACATAATTTAGTAAGCACTTGTATAAGTATTTTCCCTTCTTTTCATTGTGGAGAATAATTTTGACTAAAAATGTTGTCACCGTTGAATAATTGTTAGACTTAAAGTCATTGTTGTCTGTGGTAGGTTTTGAATTTTCTTTTTGTCAATTTGAAAAAGTTTTTCTCTACAACATGAATTAGGGTAGAGTAATTAGTAGATTGTATCTAAGGCTTATTTCTCCAGAAGGGTAAATGTTCTTACAAATCTATTAAGGAATGTTGTTTTGCTTTGAAGCTTATCTATATCAATAAAAAAGTTTCTTTAAGTTTCTCATGGGTTATAAGATATATCTTGAGTACTTAAATGATACACCAAGAATCGATTGGAAATAGACTATGGGTTTGTTTCATTTATAATTCTTGGTAAATCATTTTTTATTTCAAATGGTCGTTATGCTTTGGTTTGTAAAACACCTCTTCTCCTAACCTTAGAAAATCAACTCCACCCTTTACACAATGATGAGATTCAAACACGCCCGATCGTATTTTGTACTCTGCTTGAGATGGTAGTTTGAATCGAAAGGTCCATCATTCCAAGTTAAAGTCTTGGGTTTCGTTCTGTACTCATGACATTCATTACATAAAATGCTCGATTTTCGTGGTTTGAAACCCCATATGCTCTTATTTGGTTGCGCTAGGGTAACTGTGGTTTTATTCCTTTGATATTTTCTCTAGCCTTCCTCTGTTTCTATTACCCCTTATGCTGACAGTGAGTTATGGTCAACTTGTGACTGTCTATTCGAATGCTCATGGCCCCGGTCATCCGGATTGAGCCAAATGGTCCCCAGACTTTGCTACTATGTGATGATGCAAGAGAAGACCTTGAAAATCAGGGTTGGGTTGTGTTTCTTGAGAATTTTTAGGGTTATAGTTTACAAGCAGCCCAAGTATCCGCCCTCACGTTTGATGGGTGCAGAGCTAAAGTGGGCGACATTCAATTAGAAATCATCGAGGAATTCCTGAGTGAGGCAATAGGTATTCCTCTTTCGGGGAAAAAATTGTTTAAAAAATCTAAGTTGGATGAGGTTTCGTGGGGTTTGTTCTTCACCTCCCGAAAAATGCAGTGTTGCGACAAAGGTATGCCGATTTCTCTATTGAAATATAGATGGCATGGATTACTGGTTGTGTTAAATCAATTTGTGACTTGTGAAGGCCGCTACTGCCTCATCTTTCTTTATCATATAATATTACTCATGCAGTTTATCGGTTTCCAGTTAAATATGCCATTTTATTTATTAAGGAGTTTATATAAGATGGCTAAGAGATATAAAAGGCAGAGTTTGAATTCGAGTTTACTCCACCATGGGTTAATTAGGTTGTTGTTAGTCCATCATTTGAAACTACAGGGTGACGATTGGGATACTTTCCTAAATCGTAACGGCTTCGTTACTTTAAACCCTGTAGAGATGCCTGTGGTTGATAAGCCTATGCTGGAAAGGCCCCCTGTTCCTTCCAGTGACAGACCAGTTTTCGTATGCAAAGAACCCTGGGATAAGGCTACGCTCGATGAGCCTATGTTCAAGCAACAAGATGTTGACCCTAGAGTAATTAAATCTCCTGGGAGTGAGCATTATGTTTTCCCTAATACCATTGCAAAGACCGTAAATAATCATTCGATGTGCAAACTGTTAAAGAAACGATTCATACATCAGGTTTAATAACAACAGATCTGGGAGATTAATCTCAAGGAGATTATGAAATAAATAGAAATCTCATGTGAGCTCGATCAAAGTGATCGAGGTCCATGAGAGCTTTGATTCTAAGATCGAAAAGATCCTGGCAGAGGAAGACCCTAGTTACTCTAAACTGGATTTCAGTCAGACTTACAATTTTATAGATAATCTGCCACCATGCCTGAAACATAATGAAGATTTTCCAAGGATCAAACTCAGTAAAAAACCCACAGTGGAAATTGGTATCATTTTCACACACAGTCATGTGTTTCCTCAACCAACTGTTCCAGATCCAAGGTGTGAAGTGTTTTTTCATTGGATAGGAAAATATTACACAGATGTCCCCGTCCTTCAAGCGAAGATCAAGACCCTCGCAACTCAGATTGACTCATTAACAAGTGAAAACCATGAACTCAAAATCAATGCACAAAGGCAAGGAAAACGCTTGAAAACGACTGGAAATGTAATAATAAAAAATTTGAGTGTGTCAAAGCAGTAATCAACTCTGAGATTTTATGAGTAAAATTTAGTATTCAGTTGAAAGGTAAGATTTGCTTTTACCTTAGTTGTGATTTTATTGTTATTCTTCTAATTAATATGGATTGAATTAGATTTATGTTGTTTAAAATAAGACTAGCTACATAATCAACAGATTTTGTAGCGAGTAAATTCTCATGTAAAATTTTGAAAAATATTAGTTGAATAAATGTCTAATTTCTTCATTTCGTTTTCTTTCAGGATATCATGTATATTTTGAAGATCTCAAAAGATGGAGTATTTCAGGGCTCAGTTAATTAGCCATTTCTTTTGGCTCATTTTGTAAAAAAGAAACAAAACTTTTATAATTTTGGGAGATACAGTTTGATATTGAGTGGTTTTATGACCCTCTATTTTTGTAACTAGTAAATCATCTTGGGATTTGATCCTATATTAGAAGATAGGATGCTTAGTTTACCTGAACTCTTTAAATACACAGTAGTTTGTAATAGAAGACATCTTGGCCTAGGGCTGAAGGTGGACGATTAATTCACAAAATTGAATGGAATAGCAATTTGCATTTTAGCTTTAGCTTCCTGTAGATGGTGTTTTCATTTATACTTTGTTTATCATGATAAACTAATAGTTTTTGACAACTTTATACTTCACAATCTGTTATGTTTTTGGGATAATTCTTTTTGAAATATCGTCCATATTTGATGCTTCAGATATTAAACAGAGTGATCATTTATTCAGCTGAAATGACAGGATTTCTCTTTAATTTTTAGTTGAATAATTAAATGCAACGTTGTTACAATCATATTTATCTTAATGTAATTTCTTACAATCATAATATCACAGTACCTATTTGTATCATTCATTCTATTAGTAAAACTCAACTGCCAACACATTGTTTTGCATTTATTTAGAACAGTTTTAAGGTTCATTGCAGGTTTCCCTCTTGGATAAGGTGGTTGGATGTTCTCTAATCGTGCAGATGTTTGGATGAATATCATTAACTCACTAATAGGTTAGCTCATTTATGTTTTTTTGTCGTTTACTCATCACTGAAACTCGAATATATGGTTTAGCTTTTTACTATCCACATATTTTTGTTTCATAGTATTTTTCCTTATTAGTTTAGATTGATAAAGAAAAAACTAAAAAATATCTTATGTGATTTCTTTATCTGCTTCTTCAAAGAATTCATTCTTCACATTGAGTTTTGTAAGTTTAGATTAAAACTTACATTGTGTATATCATGTACATAAATAAGATAAGTAAATATGTTATTTAATATATCTACAATAGTTACGTCATACTTATGTACATATATATATATATATATAGTAATTAGTTAGTTATTTCATTTCTTTTTATTTGTTTCTTTAAGATTCTTAGATTGGCTAACGAATCCATTAAACCTGTAAGAACGCGTTACAACAAACGGCTTGGGTTATTTAGAAAACCTCAGACCGGACTCGTTCTTCCAATTGACGGACGATCATTTTAGCCCGTCCACAAATGGTGCTAGAAGGAGGGCATGAATACAATTAATGACACGTGGAAGTCGCAAGACTCCTCCCCC
This sequence comes from Picea engelmannii, assembly GCA_009831015.1. Classification (NCBI taxonomy): domain Eukaryota; kingdom Viridiplantae; phylum Streptophyta; class Pinopsida; order Pinales; family Pinaceae; genus Picea; species Picea engelmannii. The sequence continues at coordinate 100,661 of ML797791.1, read as the reverse complement.
ACACACTCGTTCCCCTATAGTAACATAGAGTCATCCTGACAACAACCTTACCTCTCAAACAACAACTACCTCAAACCAAAATCCTCAAATTCCCGTTGAGCCAGTAACACCAAACCCTCAAGGGTCTGACATATAAGAAATTGTTAGTTAGTCACTTTTAAGGACACACAGTTCTTTGTCCCGTATCAGAAAACCTGGTCGACCACTGAATCAACCTCTAGATTCCTCTAATATTAGAGAGAAACTTGAAGGCACTGGTCTAATTTTAAATCCTACAGATCCTGACCATACCCCCACTCTTGGAGCCGGAGGATCTGGTATCCCACCTTCCCCACCTCATTCATCTCCTTCCTCTTCAGAGGGAGAGTCCTCTGATGAAAGAAGTGCTTCATCTGAACCATCTTAGCCTTCGAAACCACCTACACCCATGGAAAATCAAAACAATCCCGCCAGACCGTGGCTCGACCAAGGCGTTGTGGCCATACCTGGACCCCAGCACCCTTTACCAAAACACCTGGAGAAATGGTCACCTAAGTTCGATCTTGATTCTAAGCAAATCGTCAAAGATCACATAAAAAAATCCATGCTAGCCATTAGACTCCAAAGTGTAGAACATGAAGATGTAGTATGTAGAATTTTTCCTTACACGTTTGAGGGTAATGACTCTACATGGTATTTCTCCCAACAACCTCACACCATTGTATCTTGGGACAAATTCAAGTCTTGTTTCCTAGAGAAGTTCAGAGATGATAAATCTCCTTAAGTCTTAGTCATGGAACTCTCTAGCTTAAAGATGAACCCTAAGGAGAAAGTAAAAGATTTTAACCAAAGGTTCCTCATGTTAAAAAATCGAATCCCCACTGATTCAATGCCCGCGGAAAACCTCATTATGGCATATTACACCAAAGCTCTACACCATAATGTAGAAATTTGGTTTAAAAGGTCTAAGAAGTCAATGTTACTTGAAGCCTTCGAGGAGGCAAGCCAGATCGAAAAAGATATATTGAGCTTGAAAGATAATCTTAATAATGAGGCAGAAACAACCCCATCTTCTAAGAAGAAAATAGAAATTCTTCCTAGACCTCCCCAAACCAAAACTCAATCAGAGACCTCAGATTTGGAAAGTTTACAAAAAGTCGTCCAAAAATTATCAAATCAATTCATAGACTTGAGGAGATCAGCTGAAGAAGCATCTTTAATCAAAGGAAGTTACAAGCCTCCTTTTAGAAAACCTTTTCCCTCAAACCGACCAAACCCAACCCTTGAGGGTCTGAATTTTGAAAGCATACAATACGCTATACAGACTATCCTTGAAGCACATGATAACTTAGTCCCCCCTGAGAATTTTGAATATGTGGTTGAAGAAGAAACGGTCGAAGAAGAGGAATCATCTCCCAATGTCTTCGAGCATTTTTCCGACAGTATTTTTCAAGCCAATTTTGAAACTATCCATCCTTACAACACTAGAAGAAAAAATTAGAGTAAACCCTCTTACGAAATAAGTATTAATGTGCCTCCAAAACAATTTAAACAAAACAGAATTTAGCATCCCCAAGTTTATAATATGATTTGATTGAAGACCTAAATAAACTTAGAGATAATATTTCTATTTACGAACTTTTGAAGTTTCCTTTTCTTCTACAGAAAATGCTTCAGAACATTGCAGAAAACAGTAAAAACAACAATCTGAATAGCAAGAAAATTGCAGAAATTAGTCCTAAATTAGCTCAAAAGGTCCCTGCTAAAACAACACTTGAACCCTCAGATAAAAGGGACCTCACTGAAAAAACTATATCAAATGTAGATAAAGTAATTTCAGGGACAGAGGCTAAAAATCCGCAGAATTATGTTGTTAATACTTGCAAAAATGTCCCACCTTTTTTATTAACTTTTGAAATTTTCAATATAAATGTACATAATTGCATGGTAGATTCTGGTGCATCATCAAATGTGATTCCTTTGTCTGTTTGCCAAAAAATCAATGCTGAAGTTCAACCTTCTAGTCTTAAAATCATTCAGCTCAACCGGACGAATGTTAAGGTAATTGGTGAACTAAAGAATGTACTCGTTAGGCTATCCTCTAATCCTAAGGTTCACCAAATTATTGATATCATTGTTGTTGACATCCCTGAAGTTTATGGTCTATTCTTAAGCAAGGATTGGTCTGAACAGTTGCAAGGATACTTTGCAACATACTGGTCTCATTTGTGGCTACCAGAGAATGGACAGCCAAACATAATTAGGATTAATCGTGAACGTTACCTCAAGCACACCATGACGGATTTGATTGCCGTTAATGAACCATTTACTGCTTCCACTAATTCATTCGAAATGCAAGGAATGAACACCTTCTTCGGTAACTTCATGGTTGAATACGAGGCACTTTAGCAAGGACTCAAGAAAGTGGTAGATATGAACGTACAAAACTTAATGGTATTTGGTGATTCAGAAATTGTGGTCAGACATGTAAGAAACTCCATACATTGCCTATCACCACACCTGAAAATTTATCAAGCCAAGGTATGGAATATAATGCACAAGTTTTCCGCACTTAACATCAATTCCATTCCTAGACTAAACAATTTTGAGGCTGATTTATTAGCTAATGTCGCTTCCAAACTTTTTCCTGTAGAAGATCTTTCTCCAAATGCATTTTCAATTGAGTTATTGTTCATACCATCAGTCCTAGAGAACGTCACTAACTGGAGAGTGTTTGATGATGATCAGCAGATTATTAGTTTTTTGCACATGGAGGACACCTTCCAAGGTGCGATTATTGATGAAGGCACCCATGATGAAGATCTCCACTTTTTTACGGTAATATCAGACCCGACGCCTCCCGAATCAACATCGGATCTGGTAAATTCTATCCCTAAATCTGAGGTAAGACTAGAAAAGTTTTATGATTTGCATGATAAATTCATAAAATCGGTAAATTGTAAAAAAAATAGTTCTTTCTTGACTCGTGAAAAGGTAAATCTAGGGACTGAAGATATTCCACAATATATTAATCTGGAAACGGGATGTTCTGAGAAAGAGTTGTCCTCTTTTATAAAATTGTTTAGAGAATTCAAGGATGTCTTTGCTTGGACATACGATGATTTAAAAACTTTTGACCCTAACATAATAAAACACATCATCCCCATGAAACCCCAGATTCAACCTTTTCAGCAGAAGCTGAGAAAGATGCACCCTAAGCTAGAACAGATAGTCAAGAAAGAACTAAAAAAACTATTGAATGAAAATATAATCTTCCCAGTAAGACACACACAATAGGTGTCTAATCGTGTTCCTGTAAGGAATAAAAGTGGTGAAATTCAACTCTATGTTGATTTTCAGAACTTGAACCGAACGTCTGACAAAGACAATTATCATGTTCCTCCAATGGAACAAATTCTTCAGCGGGTATCTATTTCCGAAAGACTATCACTGCTAGACGGTTTTTCGGGATATAACCAGGTCCTCATGTCTCCCCCATACCAGTCAAAAACCACTTTTTGTACCCCATGGGGTACTTACGCCTACAGGAAAATGCCTTTTGGGCTTATAAATGTCGGGGCCTCTTTTCAGAGAGCAATGGATATTGTTTTTTGTGGTCTCATCAATCAATCCATAGTGGACTATCTTGATGACGTTATTGTTTTCTCCAAAAAAAAAAAGATCACTTGTTTCACCTTAGGTTTGTCCTACAATGATGCCGCAAGTATGGCATATCTCTAAACCCTAAGGATTCTATATTTGCAGTGGAACAAGGAAAAAATCTTGGATTCATAGTATCCAGTGATGGGATGATCATCGATCCCAAAAGAACTCAAGCCATTGCCAAACTTCCTCCCCCCTCCTCCAAAAAATCTATGCAATCTTTTTTAGGCAAGATCAATTTTGTCAAAAGGTTTGTCCTAAGTTTTTCAAAAATGGTAAGGCCATTGCAAAAATTAATTAAAAAGGATGTTCACTATCATTGGGGACCACAGGAAAATCAATCTTTTTATTCCATCAAAAAATCCATAGTGGAGACTCCTTCCTTAATGAGTCCTGATTTTTCACAAGATTTCACTCTTTATACGTTCTCCTCTGATTGATCTTATGTCCCTGTGTTGACCCAAAAGAAAACTGAAATCAATGAAATCCCCATTACCTTTATAATATTAGACTTCAAAGGAGAAGATCTTAATTACCCAATTATAGATCAATAGGCTTATACAATTTTTAAAGAAGTAAAACATTTTCGATCGTATCTAATGAAATCCAGAACTAAAGTCATTGTGCCTTATCCTACTGTCAGAAAATTGTTAGTACAAAAGGAATTGGGTGAAAAATGGGCAAACTGAATGACATCATTACAAGAGTATGACCTCGAAATTACCCCTACACAAATTGTCAGAGGTCAAGGTCTATGCAAACTAGTGGTTGAATCAGTTGAAGAGCAACAAAGTCAAATTAATGTCTTAACTGTAAATCAACATAGTCAAAATCAAATCTGTTGTACACAAGTTGTTGATAATTCTTGGTTTGATGACATTGAGTTTTATCTAACACATGGTTCTGCTCCTCGCCATCTCGATCCAAAAAACAGAAGATCATTAAGACTAAAATCTGCACCTTTCCAGCTAGTAAATGGCATATTATTCTATGTTATCTAGCAGATTTTGTATTATTCTATGTTATTAGTAGATAAAGTGTTATTTGAATTGCATGCAGGAGAAGTTGGTGAGCACTTTGGTGGAGACACCACTGCTCACAAAGTATTAATATTTGGGTACTATTGGCCCACGTTATTCAAATATTCCCATGCAATATGTCGTAAATGCATAATCTTCCAAAAGGCTCCTAGACAAGTTCAGAAGGTAGCATTCCCTTTGCAGTCTATTTCAGTAGATTCTCCTTTTCAACAGTGGGGTCTTGACATTATAGGGTCGATTAACCCCACTTCCTCACAACAGCATAAGTACATCATTACAACAATGTATTATTTTACCATATGGTCCAAAGTTGCACCACTAAAAGCGGTAAACACTAGTCAGGTAATATCTTTCCTTAAGTCAAACAACATTACTCGATTCAGTATTCCTGAGTGTTTGGTCTTCGATAATGCTTCCTACTTTTCATCCCTTGATATGAGTGTTTTTTCTTTGGAAAAAGGGATAAAACTGAAACATTCTACCAACTATTACCCCCAAGGAAACAGCTTAGCAGAATCAACAAATAAAAACCTGATCAAAATCATCAAGAGGACAGTTTTTGAAAACCACAAAAACTAGCACAACACGCTTTCTAATGCACTTTGGGCTGATAGGGTGACACCGAAAAATTCTGTTGATAATTCTCCTTTCTTTCTCCCTCCTCATGTTCTACTTCCCTCTCTGGAATTATCACAAACAGTTCAGGAAGAAGATTGTCCTCCTCTTGAAAGTCAAATTAATGCTTTGCTGAAATTAGAGGAAGTAAGAGAAAAAGAAAAAGAGAGACTGGATCAACATCAAAATATTGTTAAAATCTTGTTCGATTCAAACTTTTCTTCAGATAGGAACTTCGAGGTAGGAGATCTGGTTCTCAAATGGGATAAACCTCATGAGGTAAAAGGGGAACATACCAAGTTCCAGAACCTGTGGTTGGGACCCTTCTTAATCACTGAAAAACTAGGTCCCAGCTCTTTCCGCCTACATAATTTATAGGGATAGACAGACACCTTCCCAGTGAATGGTCAAAATCTCAAAAGGTATTTTTCGTGATAGTTCCAGATACACCTTTTGTACATATTTTTTTGTTTTTGATTTATTTTTAGATTTTGGTTATTTTCATCTTGTTTGTTTTCACTGCTTTTTGGTTACATTTATGTCTGTGTCACCTTCTAGTTCATGTAAGGGAGCTAGAATGCATCATTATGAAGCAATTGTTAAGGTCCTCTCTGTTGGAAGATTGGTTGTTGTCATTGATGTCAACCCTAGTCATGGGTTTTGGACCGCAAGATTGATGAAGGTATTTGGACATGAAGGAAAATGCACATGAAGATACAACACCCATGGATGGATAGTATACATCATGT